>CM068372.1:132996634-133121731 GCA_034769895.1 Magicicada septendecula
AAGGGGGTTGTGGCGACCTATCCTGGCTGATCCCTTTAGGAAGTACGAATGTGTCAATGAAAGTTTTTATGCTTCGGCACAAAATCTTTCATTGAGGGGGTTTTGTGATGGTACAATTCTGGTACAATCCAATGGTACAAAAGACCATAATTATTGTATTTAATTTTTAACAATTATTGGTAATAAATTTTGTAATATTTCATAATCCCTATAAAGTTTTAGTGAGTGGACTATATAATTATTTTATACAACGCAGATTGAATTGACAGGATTTCGATCTCTTTCATTGTAAAATGGCAAAACATAGCAAAAAATCGTGTGTCACAAATAGAGATAACGAGCCTAGTCCTGATGACGTCAGATGAAGGAATGCATATTTCCGTAAACAACTCAAGGCTTGGCTATATGAACAAAAGCCTGGTGATGTCGCTTTTGCCCCACCTACGCAATGTTAAACAAAGACTCTGTGTCATTTTCTCCTGGACAGTGAACGTAGCCGGCCGGCAGAGATTCAGTAAATGTGAATTTTAACTTTTACACCACCAAAAGTGGTTAAATAACTATTTTAAAAATATCAGAAATGTTGGGGAGGTAACTATTCAAACAGGTGTCATCGGAGAGAGAGAGAGAGAGAGAGAGAGAGAGAGAGAGAGAGAGAGAGAGAGAGAGAGAGAGGAGAGGGGGGGGGGAGAGAGGGAGAGAGAGGGGGGAGAGGGAGAGAGAGAGAGAGAGAGAGAGAGAGAGTGAGAGGGGGAGAGGGAGAGGGAGGGGAGGGGGGGAGAGGGGGAGAGGGAGAGGGGGGGAGAGGGGAGAGGGGAGGGAGGGGAGAGGGGGAGAGGGGGAGAGAGAGAGAGAGAGAGAGAGAGAGAGAGAGAGAGAGAGAGAGAGAGAGAGAGAGAGAGAGAGAGACCTAAATAATTTAAGTGCTGGGTTGTGCAGGTATTTATTGTTTACCATATTATACTATACCATATTTTGTTATGTTATTACCAATGTTTGTTTTGGAGGGTTAAAAACCTGTCATTCTTATTAATGTTCAGATAAATGGGACTACGCCCCGAGGCGTAAAATGTGCATGTTTGGCACAATTTGTTTTTTGTAATAATATATGGGAATATGTGATTTGAATAAAGGGTAATGTCATTGGTAAAAAATACAAGTACGAGTGAATTATTTCAGGTACATTTCGCTATTACTGGTTCGTTTAACACGAATCTTGGACCGAAAGGTAAGCCTAATATCATATGTTGTTGCACAGACTTCCATCATGGTGCCCGATAATTATTCAATGTCGTATTTGCTAAGTAAATTTTATGTGACAGTAATTTGTATAATCACATTTGGGCGCTTTCCGAAAAGGGACTGTAGAATCACAGTTTAAGAAGTTCAGGAGTTAAGAGGTAAAATAAAGATTTTATTTCATTGATACAATATTAAAAACAGACATTTTAAAATGTAACTTTCTGGTCTTAATTGCTACAAAGTGGGTTATTAAATCACTATAATCTAAAGATGAAGCAATGTCATTTTCAATTTAAAGTATCGCTAGATTTGACACCGTGTCTTGAGATATTGTTGATCGTAGGTACGATTTAATCAATTTAAGCTTAATAAATGATTGTTCACAAGAAGACACAGACACTGGAAAAAGTAAAAAAAATGTTTAAAGCTGGTACTAGTGTTTTGTAGGCTTCTAATCTCATTGAAGAAATGTATTGTATCAGTCCCTGAGGTGTAAAGACTTTTTGTTCTCCGTTAACGTTTTCCCTTTTAAATAAAAGTATGATGTCTTTCAAGTCACTGAACAATTCTTCGCTGTTTAGGTCATGTGGATACAGTTTTCCAAGCACTTAAAACTGATTTGGGAAAGCTGTTCCTTAAAATGTGTATCCCCATCATTTACGTACGCCTCAAATTTACAAAGGAACCCAAAGCGTTTTTCTAACCCTTTTATGTTAGAGAAACGGCTTGAAATTTTAACTGACAGTATGTCCAAATTTCTATCACAGAACGTCGCATTTCTTACCAAAGGGTTAATGCAGAAGCGTCTGCATACTCCCCTGGCATCGTGCGCTTACTTCTTATCCTTTTTGTTATACTGACACTCCATTTATTACATACCTGCTCTGCCTTAGTAACGACATTGTCACACAGCTCATTCCTCCAAACTTTTGTCCGTTAGCGTCTCCAGAAATGTCAATGCTTTAATTATCCAAAGTATAACAAAGTATTTTAACACATTATGCACATAGTATATTTTTATACGTTAAAAATTTACCCAAGTATTTTAACGAAGCCAGAAAGTTTCCAGGATTTGGATCATTGGTAATTGACTCTCGATGTCCTATCAGTGCCAGATTTTGTTGTGCAAAAGTTTGTACTGTGGCAATGACCCGTTCGAGGATTTCTTTCTATATCTTAACTGCTTTACTCATTTGTTCCTGAAGTATATCATCAATAGATCCCCTTTTGTTTAAAGAACGTTCCAATTCCTTCTATTCAAAAAACGCAGAGCGATGAGCAGGATTGTTTTCATAATCCTGAATACGGAGATTTAACTTTCGCCACGATGAAAATCCATTTTTAATATAGAAATGGCTTCTTTGATAGTTTTTTGTGGAAATAAAGTGCAACAAAAGCAAAATTGGGATTTTTAGTTGGAGAAAAACAAATCCAAGTGCGATTTACCTTTTTGCCGTTTTGAAAGGTTTTATGAAAAAAAGTACTTGTTTAAGGATCGTCCAGCTTCATCTTCAGTAAAATGGCTGTCCTTGTTCTGCAACTGACTTGTTCCTCTGTTCACATTATATCTCGGAAGGATTGAGATTTATCGCTTGGCCAAGCTCCCATATCTTGTAGAGCAGCAACTGGAACACGCTCTACATTATTGCTAGTAATGTTCTGTCCTTCATCGCCTGTAATTTCAAGACTGTATGGTCCTACGTCATCCATGGTACTAGAACCAATTGACTCTTGTAACTGTACTTTGACACTTTCACAGTTTGAAGTATTCACGTCGTTAACGTTATTGTATTTATCAACAGCCTTGTTGCTAACAACATCCATTTTATGATCAAAAGTTGATTCCTTGCTAATTGTAATATTTTGACACTCAGGATTCGATTTTCCTTGAATAAAAGACTTCATAAAGTTTTTAGAACTTGTAGTTCTTAATCTTATATTAAGAAAACCTTATATTCCTGTAGTTCTTAAGGAATAGTCACATCAAAGAAACAAGTTGTTTATAGTTTTATAAACTGAAAACAATTTTTTTCAAGTTATGCTCATTTTGCCGCCCTCCTGTCTATGCCGCCCAGGGCGGCTGCCCCCTTGCCCCCCCCCCAGCTACACCTCTGCTGACACATTCAAGTCTCTACTTCGCACTTGTCTTGAAAATGGGACAAGTATTCTGAAACATCACTGTGATGTACCACACTATGGAAGTACCATTATGGCTAATAAGAATACTGTTAGATACAAAATATAAGTATTGAGTATTCGTTAAAGAAATATGATACCTTTTGACCAGGTAGTGTTTCATCATCGTCTTCATCATGACTTTCTTCTTTTATAAAAACTTGTACAGGTAGACTACTAAGCTATAAACAAAATAAAATACAATATCAGATTCACACATTTCTATTTTTCTAACCCGATTATCTTTTTCATTTATGAATGAGTAGTCTTATGTATGTTGAGCACAAAACTGTTAATGAACATTTCCAAAACAACGAAATATACAACATACTAAATTTACACATGGTGCCTCAGCAAAATCATCTGTATAGATTTTAATGCAATTTTCAGATCTTTAATTAAGAAAGTTGTGTTAGTGGTTATAATCACAAACAGAATTATCACTGTTGCACACCACTATAGAAAAATTATGGATATAGAAAACTATAGAAATATATAGATATAGAAAACTTATAGAAAATTATAGATTTCTGATCTGACGATGAGCTGAGAAGCTTGAAAGTGCTAATTGGAATAATTTTTCTATAGTGGTGTGCAACAGTGATAATTCTGTTTGTCAGATCTTTGTTAAACAAAGCATAGCCAAGGAGACAGAAACTGAATTAACCTCTAACAAAGAGATGCAACAACCAATGTGGAGCTCATGTAGATGTCCAGAAAAGTTGTACACAACGAAGTACTGTCTGGCCACGACTGGATGATCAAGGCTGGTCTCTCCCACCATGCAGCTGCTTGTAAGTGAGGTAGGGTGAAATATGTGTACTAGCCGTTTGATTTACCCCCACTTAGCCTACCGTAGTACCAGGCCACAGGCCATGCTTCTCCCACCTTACACAATGCTCGATCATCGAATTGCGGCCAGACAGTACCTGGCCACTACCTTCGTTTCAAAATTGATCTGGTTTATTAAATCGTGTCTAGTGGAATACATAAAAGGCATAAGCAGTAACATCTCGTACAGATTTTTTAAAACATTACATAAATCAATTAGTCAACTGTAGAATCTTTAATACTGTCTTACCAAATAATCGTTTAATGTATAATACAGAAAGGGAGAAGGTTTGGTGTACTATAATTTAGGATATTCAAACAGATGAGAAAAATAATGATAACAAGATTCAATTTAAATATTTACCCACTGTTAGCTCTACAAGGATAAATAACTAGCACTTTTCTACTATTAGGTAAAAGTAATTTAGTCTTTTACCCAGTTTTCTATGCTGTTATTTACACCAAATTATTCATACCTGAATTCACTATGCTACCAATTTAAAGAAAACATTCATTGATGCTAATTTCATACTGGTTTACCTAAAAAATAGGCAATTTTCATGTCATTTTATACAACTTTTAATAAACAGTATACAACTAATAAGCTTGGCACCAAAGTTTAAAATTCAATAGGCAAAATTACATTGAAAAATCATAAAGTTTGTGTCATTAATTTTGTCCAAATAGATGTCAAAACATTGATGAAAACATTGATTGGCTACAAGCAGAAAACCAAGTATTTCCATACCTATGTTTATAAAAAACTATTTTAGTTACACTGATGAGAGGAATATGCCTATCAAATATGAAAGAAACCCTGAAACACCTTAATAAATCCGACAGGTAACAGTGTTCTCCTATACTGCTTTTTGTTGTTGTACTAATATAAATATTTCTTGTGCTCCATTTTTTTCTCTATAATAACTCTTGATGTTCTTCAAGTTTCTTGCAGTAATTAAATATTATATCTGGCTGCAGAGACTGCAAATAGCGGCTGATGGCGCTTTGTATTAGTAAGCATGCAACCTACACAAAAGCCGTGCTGTATGCCTTGGTCCTTAACGGGTTGTGTTGCAGAGGTTGATTATTATTATTATTATTATTACTGATTAAATATTATATTGTATTAGTACAATAATAAATTTTTTAGGCAAGCTAATGTTTTATTGCATTATATCTACAGTAAGTACAATACAAAATGTTAACTTTAAAACTTGTGTATAAATACTGCATAAAGATTATTTACGTTTGGTAACTTGGATACATTACATAATTTAACGGAACATTATATATTCTTTTGACAATTGCACAAAACAATGTCAGTATTAAGCAGACAGATATTACACCTGACAGTTGCATCTCAAAAATGTGTTGCCTACATACCATGTGTATTTATACAAACTTCAAACCAAACTTGATGGTTTATAAACATATCAGAAGGGTTTAACTGGAGTATTACCATCATTCGAATTTACCTAACGTTTCAACTATTAAAATTATGTGGTTCTCTTCAGGTGTACTTGTAAATTAAACTAATACATCAAAAATTAACTTAGGCCACCTGAGATTCATTAACTAAAAAGTGTAAATCATTAAAAAAAATAAATGTTGTTAAAAAACCATAGCCAAACAACATATATAAAACACCACTGTAGAAAAAAAAAATATAAAAAGAAACTTTCACAAATGAACTTACTTTTGTTCTCACTTTCACAAACGTTTAAAGGTGTTGTGCCTCTTCCTCAGTGTGAGTAAATACTGAATGTCATTGTTGCAGAATAACGATTATGGACTATAGGTGTGTGTGGTGGGAATTGATGATGGGAGGGAATTCCCACCACACACACCTATAGTCCATAATCGTTATTCTGCAACAATGACATTCAGTATTTACTCACACTGAGGAAGAGGCACAACACCTTGAAACGTTTGTGAAAGTGAGAACAAAAGTAAGTTCATTTGTGAAAGTTTTTTTATATATAATAATATTAGTAAAAGTGAACAAAGAGGATGAATCAACAAGATATTTATAAAAAGAAACTCTATTTATTCTGTATGTCCTCTGGGCACAACCGGGAAGCATAACAACACTGATAAATTTATACAAACAAACAGCTGTGAACTGTCAACTTATTGTCAACTGTCAACAATGTTGTGCTTTTCACAAATTTTTAGTGCCTGAAAGATTGTGTAAACAAATTTGAACAATGGCAACAGTCTGATCAAACCCTTCTGATAATGTATATTTGCTATACAATATAATTATATAAAAAAGTTGCTAGACGTATACTACACCATATGTTACGTTGTACATAACATATTGTAACAGTACTTTATGCAACCTATTTTTAGCTGTTGACGAGAGAGTCACAATATGCACACTAAATGGAATTTGTTAACACTATCGGTGTTGGGTGCGGAGCCGTATATATTTAAACTGTAAACAAGTGTTATGTCAGCCAACGGCAGCAATGTGTGGCTGAAACCAGAAAAAACTGGTTTGATTGCGCAATAAAACGGACAGTGTTGTGTAGAACAAAGGCAGTGGATCTGTCTCACGATCGCCAGCAGCCAGTGCACACGCGTTTACAGTGCACGTGGGCAGCCAAGGTAGGCCTACCGCTCTCAAAAGTTATAAAATCATGTAAAATTATATAAATCAGTAAACGGGAGTTTACCGGACTTTCAGAACATTTTATTTTTATTGTAATTATCATAAAAAAGGATAATTACCGAGAAAGTGCATGGTTACGCCCGAGTGGTGCAACGACCAGGTGAATGTGAAAGTGGGACTCACCAGATAAGTACTAAAGAATAAAAGAACGATTTAAAAATTTTTGTCAATTGCATTTAAACAAACAAAATCAAAATTAAGAAATAAAATGGAGGGAAACTGACAAGTGTGAGAGAGAGAGTGAGAGAAAAGGGGGGTATTAGTAAAAAGAAAATAAAGTACTGAATTGCTAACATTTATCTTTTTGTTTTGTTTTTTCTTTTATATTTGTAGTATCAAACAATTTTTCATTATAATAAAATAAGAATTTATATTACAATGTGTTAAGTTAATTTATTACGCCACTCTACCTATAACCTATTCTCTGTGTCCAAAAGTTTGTCTAACGGCCTTGGAATTTTTATGTGAGGGAGAGATGGTATTTTAAATTGTTTTTCATGGGGAAAGTAGTAACGGTTTCCACATTTCCTACAATAAAAATGTGGTGGTGACTCTGGGGCTTTTGGTGTTTTTGGAATCTGCTGAAGGTAAGGTATGTAAGGTTAGTAACAGGGTTCATTCTTTAATTCCGTAGTTTTATTATCGTTTAATTATTCCAAAACGTTACAATTTGCACTTACCTCATTATCCTCATCAGTGATAGACTGTTCTTCTATGTTATCTTCCTCTCCTGAAGAAGAATGATCTAATGGATTATTCTGAAAACACATGACACAATATAAGTTCCTCTGCCACATGCAGTTTACTCATTCACAAACATTACCACAAGATTAGACAGGAAACAACCACCACCAGCTGCCATATACAATGGAACTAATAGATTGTTAGCACCAAGTCCGCTGATGTTCAGTACACATGTTCATGAATTACTGATTTCTAAGAATTTAATATTTAGACTTTATTCTGACGATTTAATAAGATTTCTGATTTATAATATCGTCTAACACATGAATATTCTTGTAAGTAATTATAAATGTTCAAGTAATTTTTAATGACGCATGATGTATGACCGACCAGTTATTGATCCTGATGTCATATCATTTGTGAAGTGGTGAATGCCATGTCATTACATTTTGTAAAAGAATCAGCCTCAGAGCAAAATTTTAAATTTCAAACAGTGGTTTGCAAACATGTCTGTGGATAAATTACACTGAGTTCACACAAAATGGGTCAAGCATGTACATCCTTCTTACAACATCTACGGCATTCTTAATTTGTTGTTTGAATTTTCTATTGTAGGAAATTCTCTGAAATAAATCATGAATCTTAAGTCTTGTGAAAATTTGCTTTATAGAAATAAAACAGGAAATCCGGTTGGAGGCAGTGATGATGACATGGAGAAGGTTACAAAACGGACAGAATGAAAAACAAATGCTCAAGTTTTGAAGGAAATAAAAAAAAAAGTTTAGAAAATAAACAAAAAATATGGATTTATTCTGAATACTTTTGGAAGGAAAACTATTGGGGGAGATATGATGCACTCAACAGTATGATGTTCTCAACAAGGTTTGTCTTTAGTTGGTAAAGATGCAAACTTATTGAGCTTATTCCAATAAACAACAAAAATTATTTTAAATACTAATAAGTTCCCTGAGCTCACTACTTTGAACAATATACATTTACTAGCTGAAGTACCCGTTCTACGCCCAGGTGGCGAGCATTTTTATTAGCACATATTTAAATATTTATTGGCATATATTAAATACATTTAATTACATATACATTTAATTACATATTGGCTATGAAATTTAATTATTGGGCGAAAACTTCTTTGTAGACCACATTTTTGGTGTAAACTCTGTGGTCTTTCTTTAAGTTGCCTTGTTGGTCAGTTCCTAAGACTTTTACCTTGACTTGCTGAAAGGACTTTGTTCTTGAAAATGCAACATAAAGTTGTCCATGACTGAATACTGGAGATGGCAAATAAATACCAACTGAATCCAGCGTTTGCCCTTGGCTTTTGTTGATGGTCATAGCAAAAGCAAGTCTAAATGGAAACTGTTTTCTTCTTAATGTAAAGGGAAGGTCAGGGTCGCTGGGTGCAAGAATAAATACCCTAGTACCTTTAAAAGATCCGGTCAGGATTTCACAGTCAATGACTTTTGACATCATTTGCTTGACGAACATTCTGGTGCCATTGCAAAGACCTCTTGTTGAGTCAAGGTTTCGTAGCAACATTACTACTGCACCAACTTTCAAGTTAAGTCTATGAGGAGCCATACCTCCAGGTGTTAAGCTGTTCAAAAACTCCATTGGATAGTTTGCTGCCTCCTCGGCATTTGCACTGTCTTGCTGAATAGAATCTATGCTGGTATAGCATTTCAATTCAGACTGAATTCGTCTAAGGACATTTTCATTAAGTTCAAGTGACTCGTGGTTTTTTGGAGTCACGACTGCACGGTTAGCAATGCTGTCATCTTCTGATTGGATGACCTCAGGAAAGACAGCATCAACAATACATACATTTTCAATGCAGACTGGAGGAATTTCGAAGATGCCTTCCTCTAATCCAGGCTCTTGGAGTTTTCCATTTCCAAGTTTTAAAAGTCAATCGGAAAAGCCTCGGTGTTCTGATGGGACATTGTCCTCATTGGCACGCATGTTTTGGTCTAACTTTAGGACCTGAATATTTTTCCAACACTTACTATTCTTCATGCATGAAGAAAGTATTTCGGTTCTGCTGCCATGTGGAACAACAGGGAGAATTTGTCTAAAATCTCCACCGAAAAGAAAGACCGCACCTCCAAATGGTTTTTTAGAAGCAACTTTTGGATCTTCAGCTAAGAGTTCTTTATACAGTGTGTCAACTGCATTTACTCCATGTGCTGGGGCCATTGAAGCTTCATCCCAGATTATCACTTTGGCCTTTTCCAGTTCATTTGCCGTATTAGTCCCATGTTGAACATTACAGGTTGATGTTTCATTTATTGGAATAGGCAGCTTGAAACGACTGGCAAGTTCTGCCTCCCTCAAGCAAAGTTGCTGCTATGCCTGTAAATGCACATGGCAAGACTAATTCATTTTTGCTACGCACATAGTGCATGATTGTGTTGTAAAGGAAGGTTTTACCACTTCCGCCAGGTCCATAAATAAAGAATAGGCGTTTGGGTAAGTTAGGGTTTTCAATTGCTTCCCTGATTTTGTCGAAAGCCCTTCATTGCCCTGGGTTGAGCATTTGAAACTTTTCTTCGAACATGGTTTTTTCGGCAATTGGATCGTAATATTTTCCAGAATTTTCCCGCTCGTCATAGCTGCCGACTGGAAGTTCTAGGCCAAAATCTACCAATGACTTTCCATGTGTTCGAAGGACAGATTCAATTTCTTTAAGCGTCAAATAGAGAGCTTTTTCTCCATCAGGAAAGCGTCTCTTATAGTCTTGCATAAGATTGTCCTTATGTCTGTCGAATAATGCTGCTGCATCCGACGGCTCACACATGATACAAATAAATGCAAACAACTGCCTAAGTTGTACTGGCATTTGATGGGTTGCAGCTTCTGTTAGGCAAGTATCCCATTCTGAGTCATCATCAGTTAATCCCCTTGCAATGCATGCTTCTTGGAAAGTTGCAAAGGGGATTAGATTTCCTTCGACTGTTCTTAGGTCCTCGAAAGATGTTGCTCCTCTAACATTGAGAAGGAGAATTCGGAGGAACCATTTTTCTCTATCCGTGGGACTTACGGCAAACATTCTGCCAATTGTAGTTTCATGTCCTCTAAGACGTGGTTTCCATTTAGAATTTTTGTCATCCCAGGTATAGTGTTCGGGAATTTCAATTTATAAATACTCTCGGGCATTAGGGTCTTCCTGATTAAGTTTAAACCAAGCCAGAAGTTTGGACTTGGTGGCTTTTTGCTGTACAGCTTCAGCTTCCTTGCCTGGTATAAAACATATTGTATGCTTGTCCTCAAGGTGGACATTTAATCTTTCCACATGATCAGTTTGGTGGTGCATTTTGTATTCCCTGAGCCTCCAGCATGCTTCAGGTGCACTTACATATCGGGTCTCCAAGTAATTTTTTACTTCGTCCCATTCAATAGTAGCTTCCTGTTCTGTGGGAACAGTAACGAATTGAATATTTGCACAGTCATGGCCCTTTTAAACGTATTTGAAGAGGTATTTAACGCTTTGAATTGAGCTACAAATCTCTACGTTAATGTGGGCGTTGTATTTCAGAGACAGGTATGGGTTGTATGGCACCACCCATCTGTTATCCACTTTGTTTCCCCGAAGTTCAACAAAGTTACTATCATCTCGGCGTTGATATTTTGGGTAACCATTGACATTGCTGTTGGTCTTGGCACAGAAATCTTTTGGGAATTCTTTTGTGCATTTGCCATTTTCCATACACGGTGCGTTTGGATTTAATGGACCACATGGGCCGTGTATCATACAGGATTTTACAATTTCATGTAGCCTCGGGTGGGCATCTTTATCAGGGAGTTCTGCACAGACAATTTTGTCAATTCTTTCATTCCCCAGACTTTGTCTTCCGGGGCCATGAATAGCAATATGTGCCCATGTGGTAGACCACGTTTTTGGAACTCGATCACGTGGAGCATAGCCCTAACACGTCCAAATCTATGGTGGTTGGTTAAGTCTTCAAGTAGCAATTTCAGTTTCAACTCAAACACTCTTGCTACTAAATCAGGCCGGTCGCATGGTTGCTGACCGGGAAGTAAGTTTTCTCCGATTTCCCTCTATTTAGGATTGCACGTGAATGTTACAAATAAGTCAGGTTTGCCATATTTCCTGACCATGGCCATAGCATCTTGGTAATTTTGAGCCATATTTCTTAGACTCCCTTGGAAGGTTGAAGGCAATATAACTTTCTATCCAGGCAATATGCTAACGTCCTCAAAATTGTGGTTGTTCACAAATCGGTGAAGAACATCATAGTCTTCAGCTCTTACTGTGTTTTAATTTTGTCGAAACCAATTCAAACGGTTTACCTCGGTCTTGCAATAGGCATCAACCATGAATTGGTGAGTCAGCTTTCCTGCGTTGAGGAACTCGTTAAAGTTTCCATCACGAATGGCAAAATAGTATGAATACCATTGAAGCTGGGACACATTTCCTTGACCAACAGCTTTCTTCAGATCTGTGGTCCACCCTGAATCCCCATATGGGAAAAGCAAACGGTAGCACATTGGGTCACAGAGTCTACTCAGGATGGATATATTTTGTAAAATTCCGCTTTTCGGATAAATTGTAATATCCCGATTTTCTGGGGGTGCACCATCTGCACTGTGAAAAACGGCAGCAATTTCTCCTCTGGCAGTGGGAGCGTTGGTTCTGCCGGGGAGCACATTATTTACTCTTTCTCTCAAGAAAGTCATGCTATATTCAATTGGCGTTCGGTTTTCCCGATTTCCCTTTAGCATTTTGTCTTGTTCAAATTTGAGCATGTTCTTGTATTCTCTAGAGAATGGATTGATATCTCCAAGAAGTTTTTGGAGTTCTCCATTACGACGCGAATGCATCCATTGTTTGCTTGATTGTTCATTCTATCTGTCAAGGCTTGGGCCGAATCCAAAATGTACAGTTAGGCATACTTTGGTAATTCACCTTGATTTGGGTGTAATGCAGATGTAGCGTGGTAAATTTGCCCATGGATTCTGTAACAAAAAGGACCTGAACGTCTGGTCACTGATTGGTCAACTTGTGCTCCCATTGAGGCAAAGGCCATTGCACTGTTGTAGGATCTTATGTTTTCCATGAAATTGTTGGAATTTGGATCAGATCCATTCTTGTAATTTGTAATGAAGGGATGCATTCGTATTTCATCTAATGCAATGGTCCCTTTATGGCAGCAATTTGACATTAATTCATTTTTGAAATGCGTGGCATTGCAAAATGGACATTTAGCATCCATTGGGCCAAGATAACTTTCTTCAATTTCGTCTTCATCGAAGTTTTCGGGAAGCAAAGCGGTGTTGCGGGATCGGACATATCTACTCAGACGTCCTCTTTGATGTTGGCGTGCAACCCTTTGTCTTTCAGCGTTTTCCTCGCGCTCTTGTTGAAGTTGATTTTGTGGCATGTTTTCTCTGTGTTGCCAGTGACTTACAGCATTAGCTTCACATTCTGCTTGAAGCTGCTCTTCTGACATGGCCGCTCTACGGCATCTTTGAGCTTCAGCATTACGTGCTTTTTTGCTGCAATTTCTTCAGCAGTTGGTGGTTGCTGGCGTTTAGGAGGCATATTTGATCGTATTTCATTACTTATTCATTGGATCATCAGAAATACGTATAAACATAAATATCACAATTAAAACATATACAGAAATATAGGATAATTACAAAATATATAGACGTACCTGTATACAAAATTACAAAACATATCAACACAATCGCATAGTAAAAACTTTAAAAACTATAGGAACGGATAAATGTATACATTTGATGCCGGTAAATATCATTTGTTTATTTACTTGTTACTATGGTAACATACCGATGACTGACACACTACCTACCGCGTTATAACTTATTATACAGAAATATAGGACAATTACAAAATATATAGACGTACCTGTATACAAAATTACAAAACATATCAACACAATCGCATAGTAAAAACATTAAAAACTATAGGAACGGATTCGATGCCGGTAAATATCATTTGTTTATTTACTTGTTACTATGGTAACATACGATGACGGATTCACTACCTAGCGCGTTATATTATAGATTTTTATGTAAAATCAAATTGATAAATGTTAATTGTTTAAAGATGAGAGTAAAGTTACCATATGTATAATTCTTATCAATAACAAAGAAAGACTATGAAGAGGTCACTGTTTTTTGTACAAATTATTTATTATACATTTTTAAATTTTCTTTTTGTTTATTTTTCACGTGTTTCTGTAAAAATGTACAAATGAAGATGTTATACATAAGATGCTAGGTATCAATGTTAATTATTCTATACAAAAATTGGTGATATTGTAATGGACTGCAGACTTCTAATGCCCTATATACGCTCACAATTTTTTTAAATTTTGACTTCCCATTTTTTACTTCCATGATCTGTTAGGATATGGAAGTATGGTAATCGCAAAAAAATTGTGTTCGAGATAAGGGATGATTCTGATTGTGCTACCCTCAAAACATGAAGAAAATTGGGTTGTTCAGTTAAGAGGGTGAGGTAGTTTACCTGCATTGTTTTGAGTTTTAACTAGAGTAAAGTACTTTAATTTTGATAAATAAGTGCCCCAAAAATAAAGTCATATTAATCCACTATAAAATGGTAAATGATATATCTATAAACGGAGAGGATAGTTGATGGGGGATGGGGTGACTTTTTAAAATTACTTATTGCTGGTATCAAGTAAAGTACGAGTATTTAATTTTGAATGATAAGATACCTTACCAATTATATATGATAAAACTATTACTCTATGAAAGTGTAAATATCATTAGTGGTGGGGATCGGTTGAGGAGGAGGGATGATTATCTGCATAGTTCAGTTTCTTTATAAGAGTAAAGTACCTAATTTTTATAGATAAAGTGACTAGAAAATAGCATTATAAAAAATGATTACCCCATAGTAACAAAAATATCTATAAATAGTGAAAATAGTTTGAGGGTAGGAGATATTTTTCTTTTAAATTATCAAACCGAATTCAAGTAAACAATTTTAAATATAAATCTTAGAACGTGGTAGTCATGGAAGTGCATGATTTTTTCCATAGTGGCCTAAAGTTAAAAACTTTTCAAAGTAAAATTTTTATTTGGGTTTGGGTTAATCTCTTTAGTCTAATAGCTGGCTAAAAGTGACATTTCAAAAGCTGAACACTACTTTAGATTTTGGTTGAAATCCTCTTCGATTTGGTAACCTACACAGATTTTATGACTTTGTTCATAATTTTGATCCATCGCATTTTTATCTCCCACCTTTTTTTTGGAGGGGGTCAATCTCAAAAACAATAAGAGTATGTGGGGTAAAAGTATGAACACGTGTGCTCATAATCATACTTATTGAAAGCATAATCTATCTTATTTTATTCATCACCACAGTACAAAAGAACTGCAATATTCCAAATCTATACCATTACAATAACCCTATTAGATAAAGGTCTAAAACACAATTTAGACATCTTTCCAACTAATAACAACAGTAATAAAAAACATACACGTGACATAGTCCTTGATGCTGAAACAGCCATACAACACACGCATAACATAGACCAAGACACCATACGCCACGATATCAAACGTAAATTACAACACAAACAACAATATGAACATAAACAACACAGTAATGAGTTCCAATTACTAAAAAACATAAAACGTAAATTACAAGAACATAACCTAACCATACTAAAAGCGGACAAAGGCAATATTAATGTCATAATAGAAAAACAAACTTTAAACAACAAAATTGAAACATTTTTTAATGAAAATCACATCACTAAATTAAATAAAGATCCCACCCCAAATTATCACAAACAAATAAACAAAACCTTAAATAACACAAAACACATAGTATCACCTGACAACATCAAATATTTTAAACAAATTAAACCAAAAGCCCCTACACTTAATGCACTACCTAAATTACATAAACCAAATATTCCAATCAGACCACTTATAAACAACACACAAGCACCTGCACACAAAATAGCTAGACACTTAGATAAATTAATCAGAAATAGCATAAATTTAACTAACAACACCACTGTCATAAATAATTTAGATCTAGTGAATAAAACTCAACATATCCATATACCTCATAATTCCACACTAGCTTCATTTGACATAACAAACCTATACACCAATGTTCCCATAAAAGAAACTTTAATTACATTAGAACAATTACTAAAATTAAACAACATACCTGAAACACACATAAATGAGATCATAAATCTAACTAAAATTATAACAGATCAAAATTATTTCACACACAATAACATGTTTTACACACAAACAGATGGACTACCCATGGGCTCACCTATATCAGGTATACTAGCCGAAATATTTGTACACACCATAGAACAAGAACACATATTACACAATAACAAATATACTGATAAAATAATATATTGGCACAGGTATGTTGATGACATTATAATCCTATACAACGGCAACAAAAGACAAATAGAAAATTTCTACAAATATATTAACACTATACACCATAAATTAAAATTCACACCTGAAATAGAACTAAATAATAGTTTAAACTTCTTAGACCTCACAATCACCAAAACAAACAACACACACACATACAAAATATACAGGAAACCCACCACATCAGACATGGTCATACATAACTCATCCAACCACCCAACTCAACACAAACATGCAGCATTCAACTACATGCTCCATAGACTCAATTCAATACCCCTAAACACACATGATTACCAAGAAGAAACTTAACACAATCAAATATATAGCAGTTAAAAATGGATACAACCCCGATTTGGTAAATAAAATACACAAACGCATCCTAAACACAAAAAATAAAAATAAAACACATCAGACCAACAACACACAACCCAGTAAGTACATAACACTTACATACTACAACTCCAATACACACAAAATTGCTAACACATTTAGAAAACACAATTATAAAATAGCCTACAGAACCACCAACACCATTAAGAAACATATAAATTTTAACAAAGACACAGACACATACAGTAAAACAGGAGTTTATAAATTAAATTGTAATGATTGTAACCAATTCTACATCGGCCAGACGGGAAGATCTTTTTATTCCAGATTTTCAGAACATATAAAAGCCCTCACCACAAATTACATACATTCCACATTTGCCGCACATTTACAAAATGAAAACCATAGTTACACAAACATAGAACACAACATGGAAATATTACACTACTTATCAAAAAGTAGAAAATTAAACACAGCTGAACAATTTGAAATATACAGATATCACGCATTACAACCAAACAACATATTAAATGAACAAGTACATTACAGATCACATACACTATTTGATACATTGATCCAAACACAAAATTTGAACCTCAGCGCCAATTCCCTCCCATCATCAATTCCCACCACACACACATATAGTCCATAACCGTTATTCTGCAACAATGACTTTCAGTATTTACTCACACTGAGGAAGAGGCACAACACCTTGAAACATTTGTGATAGTGAGAACAAAAGTAAGTTCATTTGTGAAAATTTTTTATATATAATAACTTTACAACTAGGTACCTTTTTCAACAAACAGGTTGCTGATCTGCTCTTGGGAAGAGCTGTTGTTGCATGTCAGTACCATTTCAATACCCAGTCACAGTATGAAATCTCTCTCTCTCTCTCTCTCTCTCTCTCTCTCTCTCTCTCCCCCTCCCTTCTGTCTTTTTTTTGTTAATGGTTTATTTTCAAATATACACAACATACACTGATGTGGATGTTTAGTCTTCCAATTACATTGTCCTCCCTAGTATTGAATTTAGTTATCATCTCAAATAAAAAGAAGAGTAACAAATGAAGTCACAGGATGATACGACTAGTAAATTTATTTATGTAGTATATATTCTAAATAACTTGCATACTGACAATGATCATTTTCAACAGAGATTAAACAAAAAATGGTTTGTTATGGTCCTAAGAACATATTCTAGAGCTGGTCACTCCAATGCTTTTTCGGATGTTCCGCCATCTCCATCTTCTCGACTTATACTGCAATAATTGTTTCTGGATGTGGCAGTCATCCATCCGATTAAGATGTTTGGATCATTTTAGCCAATACTGGCCAATTGTATCAACTATACTTATCATATTCAGTTCCTGTGCTGTATATCTGCATTTCTTTGATGATCTTAAAGCTGCCAGATGCCTGAGAAATCTCATTTCAGCTGCTTGAATACAACTGCCTACGATTTCATTAAAATCCAATACTCACACCCATAGAGAAGTGTGGGCAGGGCCAGCACCTCACAGAACTTCAGATGTGTTTCTTTACTCATTGATTTTAGAGTTCTTCTGATGGTGCCACACATATGGTTGAGCTTCCTCACCACTTCGTTGTTTGTAATATGAGACACATTACAGACCATATATTCAAAACCTGCTCTAAAACAATACCATCTACAACAATTTTTGTGCATATGCGATCAACTACATGAAAAGCCATCCCTTTGATCTGAAATCCAAAATACTTGCAGATTCGATGGAATAAGTGTACCCCATCTGCAAGCCAATTTTCAATGTTAGCCTGGTCATTGGGAAATAAAGTCAACTGCAGAGGTACCAATCATAAAATGCTCTGGAAGTTGTGTAATCTTTCTGCCAACTGTGTGTGGTATTGTCTATAATAAATTATAAAGGTCAGGTACTCCACAATTGTACTCCCTTGTTGTACTCAACAAATGGTCAGGCCCACATTACGAGTTGTGCTCAGTCTTCCTGTTTCAATTAAGATTCTGTTTTCCCGTAAAGACTTTGTATGGCTCTAATGAGGTGTCACAGGGTCCCTTCCTTTGCCATTATTACCCACAGTCTGCCCTTATTCACTTTATCAAATACCTTTCCAAAGTCGATGAAACCTTTGTGTGTGGGAAACTGACATTCTGTGCTTTTCAATGACCTGGGCTATTGCGAAGATGCAATCTAAATACGATCTGACCTTCCTGAAACCACAATGGGGCTCCAAGAGAATGGTCTCCATTATTGCATTCAGCCGTTTGGCTTAGCGTCTTACGATTTGTAGGATGTCTTAAGCAGGCTGACCCTCTATGTCCTTTCTTGAATATGAGGATAACACCTTTGCCATTTGCCAGTCTTTGGAAATATGGCCAGTATACTGACAAACAATGATCTTATATTCTGTAACTTATAAACAAAATGCATCTCCTGAACTACTGTGAGGCAGTGGTGTAATTTACACAAAAAATTACTCTAAAATAAGTGCATAATTGTTTACCATGTTTTGTTCTGAGACATGTAACACATATGCAAATTTTCCATAACATTTCCAAGGTCAGTCGCCATTTTCCAGAAAATTTTTCTGTATCATAGTTTTCAGATGTGTGTTTGTCTTAATGTACAATAGACCTTTTTGGAGAAAGTAGTTTCTTGTATATGTCCGAACACATAATAAATAAGAAACAAATGAAGTGACTGGATGTAATAATAAATATTTACCTAATATAAATTATATAATGTTTTGTATATTGTAGCATGACAGATAATCCACTAAGTAATAATTCCATTATGATCATAAATACATTAAATTACAATTAACTCAAAAGAAATATCGAAGGAAAATAATTAGTGGTGCACAACAGTGGGGCTTAACGTTGAACAAAGGTTTAATGAACCTTTTATTTATTTGTACTTGGTACAATATATAATAAAATATTACACACAATGTACATAAAATGTACTACTGATCTTCAATTAAAATTATACAAGTTTATCTACCAATAAAAAAAATACTAAATAATATCTCGACAAAAACAATGTAAATTTACCTCATTATATGCTTCTTCAGTGGCAAAATTGCTGACACAATTTTCTGGCACAAATACTTCCACAGTTGGTTGAAGTATCTAGGAACAACAAGCAAATATAGCTTTAACAGTATATCTGGTCAAAAGAAAATATTATACATATTACATTTTCAAATGTCAATATTATCAGCAACTGATATAGCACTTTTTGATATTTTAGTACGATATACTGTGTAGTGGACAGTTGTCTGTATGATGCATTCATTGTACAGTCCAGTGGATTTGATTCAAGGTCAAGTCAATCCAACCCTATCTACCTACTGTTGGGTAAAAAGCACTTGGACTGAAATAAGCATCGGACTCAAACATTTAAATGTTTGTTTAATAAGAATATATAAAATACTAAAAATTATATAAATATTTATATCAAATGTAATAAATGTATGGGTAATGTATTCACCTATATTTAATATATGGAGACACATGATTTCAATGCATCATGGCCTCTTATTAAAACTCATGTCACCAAGTTGGCTTTACATTCAATCTGAGTCTAACCTGACTGCTGTATAGCCTAGGAAACTGAATGTATTCGTTCTTTTAGTCTGCTGATTATGAATTACTACTTTGCACCTAACGGGTGCCTAGCCCCAAATGACAAGGCTTTAGTTTTCTGTGTTTGAACTGTGAAAGTATATTCTTAGGCAATTAAATACAACTCTTAGTTCTTTGTAGGGAGTCTTTACAGTCAGCTATTATCACTTTATCTTCAGCAAATAAGGCAGTAATTTTGTATGTTTAATGTTTAAACAGTGAGTGTTTACATATAAGTTTGTGTTCACTGACATATCACCTATGTACAAACTGAAAGTATCTGAACATGCTACAACCTTGTTATACACTCAAAACAAAATGCAAAACACCAATTAAGTCACTAATCACCAGCTTTAATTATCAGAATTAATACTTTGTAATCAACAAGTTATTCAACAAGATTATACTCGTAAAATAATTCAAATAAAATTTGTCCACAAGCAATAACAATGACAACTAATAGAGTCCTGACAATAATAACTTTTCTCTAATAGCCACTTGAAACAAACTGAGTAATCGCTCGAAGTAAACTGAAAACTAACCAGAAGGTGAGGGCTATGTATAGTTTGCAGGGTTCCACAATATGCGTCCTTAACAAGCACTCAAAAATTCTAGAGGATACTTCAGCACGACCTTGACAGAAACACACCGGCAGGGCTAGTCAAGAAGCTCGTAGAATGACCCCATCAAATGCACGAGATCGTTCCGCATTACGTAACAATATCATAATTCTTATTAATTCCCAATTAATTATAGTTAATATGGCTCACTTGTTCTATAATTTGATAATTAATTATTAATTATTATTTTTCTTCTTATTGGTTCCTTGCCTCAAAATGGCAAATGGTTTGTTTGCCTCCAAATGTATCTTTGTTTTTGTAGTGGAGATTTTCGTGTTATACTGTTTGCACATCTGATAAAGCTTAAAACACATTTTTGTAAAGCAGATTCTGTATTTTGAATCACAAGCAAGCTGTCAGCAAACAACAGCACATTCAAATATCTGTCTCGTGATATCTTATTACCAGGGTTCACTAGATTTCACTTCCTTGCTATATCATAAATATAAATCTTAAAAAGAGTAGGTGATATACTGCACCTGTGTCTACCACCTTATTGGCAGATATGTGTTGAAATATCCCACAATTATTTTTAATAGCCATTTTTGTTCCACTATATAGGCCTTGTATAGTTCTTATAAGTTGTTGTGGGTGTCCCCATTCTCCTAATACCTGCGACAGCAAATGTATATCTACTCTACCAAAGGCCTTCTGAAAGTCAATGAAATCTACACACAGTTCTTTGTTGAACTCAGGATGCTTCTGTTATTTGAGTAAAAGTAAATTTATTGTCTGTACAAGGCCTGTTCTTCCTGAAACCGTTTTGTTCTTCCAAAATAAGATGTTGAGAAATTGTCTGCAGATGGTGGTTTATGATTCCTGCATATATTTTACAAACAGTATCAACCAAAAATATTCCCCTATATTATGAAATTGATAATAAACCAAGCTGTTAGGGTGTGGTAAATTGCTATTCACTCGTGACATCGTTGGCTACATTTCAATCCCACTCTTGGGGATCTCCTTCAGGCCGCAAAGTGACAGATTGTTAAACAAACAAGTACAGCAGAGCTTGGCCGAACGATACCCGAAAACTTTTCCGGGTTAGAGCAACAGACGACCGGAAACAAGGTTGCCTATATAACATCGGCTCCCAAGTCTCGGCCAAATCACAGCACCCTTGACTGTGGGGGGGGGGATCTGGCATGCTGGATTACCAAGCCTATCAAAATGAAGTTGTGTTGTGTGTGGCCCACGACAGACACCAAGGCGCAGTGCTAATTGTGACTGGCTAACATGGTTACATAAGGAACCTCACTTCCTCGGGAACTTATCGCTCTTACCTCAGCTTGGAGTATGTACCTCAGCTACCATCCCACGTTGAACTATTTTATACTGAAAAAGAACTCATGTGGGTGGCCAAAACGTTTAGTGGAAAAATTACAAAACAATTAAGCAATCGACCACTGCCCAATAGCCTATATAATATACAAGAGAAATTCTTACTTGAATCTTTAATGCGAGTTAAAATAAACAAAACACTTGTTTTCAAAAATTCTTCAAGTAATGACTGCCCAACACACACTAACGCAACAATTAATATCACTTAATTAAAACACTGTCATATTACACAATATAAGTCATCAATGCCAGATGTCCACACACAATTACTCTGTACGAAAAACTACTGTCCGATAATGCACACTGAATCACAAATGCACAACTAACTCTAATTATACGTATGATATTGGGCTTCGAATCACAATATGCAACTGACTAGCCTGCAATGTGGACTGCTGTATTTAGTCTTCAGGAACAGCTATGGTGTTACTAGAGAGTGGAGAATAATGGGGCCGTCTCTTTGAAAGTACAGCAAGATCAAGAATAGGCGAGAGTGCTGAGTATTCCTGCTGCTCACATCATGCATGCAGGAGAATATTCGCATCCATACTGTATTAATAATATACCCTAAAGATGGCTGCAGTTGTTAGTGTAGTCATAAATGTTGCCTTCTTGAAAATTAAATCAGTGATTGCAAATGTCAGTTCATTTTTTCAAATTTAAGCACATTCCATTACCGTTAGCATTTTAAAGATAGTGTTAAAATGATTGTGGGCAAGATTGTGTCAGATGTGCTGAAGTGATGTAGCTAATACATGATAATGCTCTATATCCAATGCGGCAGTTACTGGTGCACCATTACATGGTAACATACGTCAAATTAAATTACTCCAACCATGCTGTCATACATATAAAGTGTGAACATAAGGCTGTACCCACCAGCACAAAACGAAACGTAATGTGATAACAATATTAAAGAACAATCATTACATAAATATTAAATATAATTAAATCACTACCAATTCGGAACACAAAGTTTTTTATGGGTAAAAACGTAAAAGTTTTACCTTATACCCTGAACCAGTTTTCGCTTATTATAAGCTTCGTCAGAGGTTGCCACTGGGAGCGCTGTCCGTCTTGTTCTTGGTGACGGTGTCGGCTTTTGAAGGATCGATGTTGTGTGTGTGTGGGGGGTGTATGTTCAAATAATGCGTGTGATTTGAATTGTGTGTTCGTTTAGGATGTTGTTTTTATGTGTTTGTATATTTCCAATTGTTCAAGAGTGTCTAGTTTTCGGCCTTGGAAATTGGAAAGAATTTGGAAAAAAACTCTTGAACAATTGGAAATATACAAAAACACATAAAAACGACATCCTAAACGAACAGACACAATTCAAATCACACGCATTAGTTGAACATATCACACCCCACACACACAACATCGATCCTTCAAAAGTCGACACCGTCACCAAGAACAAGACGGACAGCGCTCCCAGTTGCAGCCTCTGACGAAGCTTATAATAAGCGAAAACTGGTTCAGGCTATAAGGTAAAACTTTTTTGTTTTTACCCATAAAAACTTTGTGTTCCGAGTCGGTAGTGATTTAATTATATTTAGTTAATCAACGGACATGTCATGGACAACGAAATCCAAGAACATAAATATTACTAATAATTTATAGATTTATTACTCTTTCTCTACGTGCACGCAAACACACACACAATTATAATTACATATAATTCCTACATAGGCCTATACAATATTTGTGCTAACCGAGTACTGTACAAATCTGATAGTACAGTTCACGAACTCACTCCACTGCATCTGTTCCCTATGAATTTGAACCAACAGTCACATAATAAATCAGGTATACCACTTGGAAAATTATAAAATGCCCAAACTAATGTCGAATAGGTTAAAGCACAGAAAAAATAATTGTGTTCTAATACACGTGCTCTTCATCAGATCTACTGATCTCTATATGTTAAAAATATATACAATTTGTACTGCAACAAGTTTGAGAATTTTATTGGCAGAACTAATATTTATAAGTTCAACAGTTCAGTGAAACCATTACCTCTTCTTCCTGTTCTTTTTTACTTTTGTTACTCTGACTTTTTTGAACACTTCTTGTCTGATGTGGATTCTGAAACTAAAAAGAAATACATTCATCTGAGAAAACAGTTTTTGGTCATCTTTTCTAATGAATATACGAAATTTAATAAATTTAACTTATGCTTTATTCATACATAATTACCTCTTAGTTCTAGTTGGTGGAAAAAAGTTACTTCTGTACTCACAAATGCAACATATATTTCCATAACACAGTCATTATTATCTACACAAGTTTTAGTGATCTGTCAATTGTTAGCTCATTGCAGAGCTGGTATATTCTGTTTTCTTAAAATAGGATTTATGTTAAAACTAAATAACACACTCTTATTATGATTTACACTATGGTCATTTTGTCCACTCTATATGACAGAATAGTCTATATTCTATTCATTCTTAGTGACTAGAATGAGACTGTATTGTTATAGCATGTACCAATAAAGAATGTACAATTATCAAAACTGAAAAAGCTTCTGTATGCAAATCTATATTTTACATACTGCCACACATAACTGTTGCACGAGTGTATATTTTACTTTTTTCATTTTAATACTTCAACAGAACACCCCTTCTTGTTATTTAATTGAGTTGAACTGCAACTGCTAACAAACAGGAGAGCTCAATAGTTAAAACAAAACTATCAAACATTTACTATCAGTTAATAATCTAAACATGTGAAGAATGTTTACTTCTCTGTTGTAATTAACCAACGTCTTCACAAGATAAAATATGACAATACCCAGGAAACATATCCTGAAGGTAACTCCAAACTCCAAACCGAATTCCATTAAAACAAGCTCACTGATGCTTAATGATTTGTAAACTGCATTCACTTTTGTTCCCCTAATATCTGTCTTCAGACCTCACTTCACTTCCCATGAGTAAAAATAATGGAAAAAGTGTCATTTTTTCAGACAAAGTACTTCTGCTAGAATACGTAAAGTTATTTGAAAGTTTAGGTGAATGGATACATATGTTGCAAAATTTTTTACAATTGTAACTATTATCATCTTGAAATTTATGTAGTAGACTCATGTTTGGTGTTCAGTAATGTACAATCCTAGGTTATACCATTTTTTTGTTTTACGGTAGATCAGTAAAATTGAGTTACAATACGGAAAGTCAAACAATTATGGAAGTCAATCCTAGTTCAAAAATTTGGGTATTTTCCAGTAAGTGTCTACAAACAACTCTCGCAACGTCACGAGCCCGCCAAGCTCCCCCACCAACATGCCCGCCAGTCCCTACCCCTACAGTAGTGGTGTGAAAAAAGGATGATTACCATACCACTACCACTAACACATTTATCGTTTTTGTTTGGAAACTACGATTCTACCTTTACATTGTGCAGTTAGTTACATTGTTTCATTTTTCAAAGTTACTCTTTCGTTAGTTATTTACATTCATTTCTTCTTACATACGCTTATTCTTTCATAAGTTTATTTTGTGATTTTTCATTCTTTACATTCCTTTCGTGTTTATTATTTATGTTATTACTATATGCTTTTATTCTTTATATTGCTTTATTCAAAATTAATCTGATAAGAGTTGCTAACTGTCGCCTAAAATGAGGAAATGCCGGTAGTTTTTTTTTCAAAACAAAGGATAATTCACAATCCTAGATTATGTAATTAATGTAAGATAAATAATTGTGAAAATAAACTAAAAAACCCTCCTAATAAAAATTTAAAAAAAAAGAAACAAAATAAAAAAAGAATTGAAGGTGTGCATGCGTTTAATAAAAAATAAATAAAAATACAAAAATAAAAATTACAAACAAAAAATTGAAACATAATGAAAAGAATAAAATTGAAGCGTGTGTGCGTGCGGAATTAAAGGCACGCGAGCATGCGTGCATCATATGAATGTGTGTAATGTATGCTAATCACTCCATCTTCACACTGCTACTGTAGGAGAAGGGACTGGCGGGAACGTTGGTTGGGGAGCCTGGTGGGCTCTTGACGCTGCGAGAGTTGTTTGTAGACACTTACTGGAAAAGAACAAAAATTTTTTAAGTTGGGGACAAAGTTATATTTATGTAGACACTAGAAACCTACTGCACAAAAATAGGAGTATTGTGTACTGCTGGTGTTCAGAGGAAACTGGAAGTTATTAAAACAGCAATGCAACAGCAATTTTTAAAGTGGTCCATTAAAAATTCAAAACACTACATTTAAAAAAACTCCTGAAGGCTCTCATACATACGCTTGTGCATTTAAGATAAATTAAATAATTACCTATTAAACTTTGTGTTTACTTAAATACATTTAAGCACACATACACACACAGAATTGTACTTCAATATCACATCCAAGTCCAGTTATCTATTAGTTATATACCACCAAATTTACTTATCCACTAGTAAAGCAGCCACTTTAAAATTTAATCTTTACTCAAAAAATAAATTTTAAATAAAGTATACCAGTGCTGCAGACAGCAATTAATTACATCATTTTGTTTCAAATGGAAAGAGCGCATAAAGTAGAAAAATATCATTATCTGAAGGCCCAATTTATTGTAACTTAACTGTACAGACACTGCTATTTATCTAAACTGCTGTTATTCTAAACTGGCACCAGTCTCAAAAAGCAGAAAATTACAAACACATAAGTGAGTTTATGTTAAACAATTTCTATTCAATTAAACTATGTTATGATATATTATAATAAAAAATGTGTAGTGGAATTATACTGCTTAATTAAAGACTGTGATTCAGAGTTGGCCTATAAACAACTTCTACTGTACTACATCAGTAGACACGAGCCATTTAGTAAGCATGGTAGGAGTAAAAGCTAGTTTAAGTATTCCAATCATGTTACAGGTATTCGTTCAGGTTACCATAGTAACAATCTGTAACGGTACTGTGATACCGTTATATTTATAAACATGTGTTGCTGTTCTTACCCAGATAAACATGTGGTCAATTTTGCACCCTGCAGCGGTCAGTAAATGTAAGCTACCCACGTATAGTTAGCGATGTCACAGCAAAATTTTGAGTCACTTACTGAACAGCTTGAGTATAGAAGATTAGCTTCCAGCTTCTAATTATAGAGTAATTTGGCTTCTATCATATCACTCGCATCACCAAACTTAAATCCAACTGAGATGACATGAATGAGTTTTGAAACAATATGATACAAAAAACATAATATTTAATAAAGTGACTAATTAACATGAATGAACAAAGCTTGACTACAATTACTAAGAAGATGATAAACCATGTACATGGCAAAAAACTGTGTCTTATGAGGATAACAACTTGGAATACAGACTATATATAATAGATTGATTATACATCAGATAAATTATTATATCAGAAAATGATAGCAAGAGTGTATTGGATATAAAAAAATAAGTTTTAATTATGATTATGACATAAGGGAAATTAACTAAATTAACCTATTTTCGTATGAAACGAAAGAAATTCAAACAAACTTTGCCAAATGAATGTTCAGTCTGCAGGAAAATTGGCCTGAAGATAAATTTTACAAAAACCAAATTTATGGCATGCTTATCTCAATTAACTTCTTGCTATCCAAGACCATGAAATATGATTACTGGAAACAAATATTTATCTCGGTCAGTCATGAAATCAATATACGGACAAGGGGAGAATATGAATATATGAACAATACTGACCAAATGTAGAATATGAAGCAAGACGGCTTTGGTTTGGGCAGCACTGAAGTGACAGCAAATGTATTTATAAGAAAAATCTGAATAAGTTTGAAGAGAAAGATATTTGGTCAGTGTGTGCTTCCTATATAACATATGAAGTAGCAAGCACTAACTTTAAATTAAAAATAGTGTATGTTTCAATGGATACAGAGGTGTATGGCAAGATTACACGCAATATCACTTTAAGAGATGAAATCAAGAATGAGATATGAATGAGTCATGGCGTAACAGAACATAGCTACATTTAAATGGACATATGAAGCAATCATTGAACAAGTAGTTACTGAAATGGAAGTCAATGACTGACGGCCATAGCAGTGGAAGACCATCAATATAATGACAGAAATTGTCATTGTAAGGAACGCTGACACAAATGGCAATTTTGATACAGTGAATACAAAGGAATGGATGATGGTTATTTATGCAAGCAATATAAATATCTTCTATAACAAAGGCACTATGATATTTTTAGACTTGTGTAGAATTCAGTACAAATAATCACACTTCTTACAAAACTGTCAGTTGACGTCATGACTGAAGGAAATTTATTGTTATTTGGTGTTGATAATAACTTCCACCCAAAGATAAGGTTATTATAAATCTGTCAGTCGTCTCTTAATTATTTTTCAAGTAATGTCTGAAAACCAGTCATTCTAAAATATACAACACATTTTTAACTTCTCTTACGAGATTCTTAGTAACCTTTACAATGCTTGTATCTTGCATTTATTATACATCAACACACAAACAGATATGCACATCAATAGGTCAAATAACCTCTCCACATTTATACCATCATTCGACAACACAGCGCACCATGTTTAGCTACAGATGCTACAGCAATTTAACCAACATAACTTTAAGTGTACACATGTACACTACACGCATCAACAGTTCATTACAACTAATGTATTGACAATTTAACAGGCCACACAGTGATATTTATTTTATTTTGTTCTCTGTAAATAGGTTCAACCATCGTTTAAAATTATTTTTTCCATGTTTAGGGCTATATGACATAGAAGAATAGGGAAAATATTATAACCATGTTTATTAAGTATTTCTATAATGTCTGCATGTCCAGTAACGTCTTTTAAGCTTTTAGTCCACCAAATTCGTTCACAAACAAACCAGTAGTCGTTCAAATTGTCATTATAAAAGTGTGTTTCAATATATCTTGCTAAATTACTCACTTGCTTCTCTTCACATTCTTCCTGTTCATTGCTCATCATCTTTGCTTCTTTCTTACGTTCTCGATACCGTTTATCATTTTTGCGTTTTCGTTGCAGGCGTTCAGATTCAGTTAGTGGAGTTCTGACCAAACCTTTCTGTTCATTGCTCTTCATCTTTGCTTCTTTCTTACGTTCTCGATAGCGTTTTTGATTTTCTCGTTTTCGTTGCAGACGTTCAGATTCAGTTAGTGGAGTTTTGACCAAACCTTGCTCAATTTTCTGTACTTTTTGCTTCTTTTTCCACTCTCGGCAATATTCGAGCTTTCGTTTTCGACGTTCAGCTTCCAATTGTAGCTTTTCCACCAAATTAGTTCCTTCTACACTCGAATCGGTGGAAGTCTGAGCCATACTTCCACTCGCTTCCTCCTGATCCATTGCTCCGTAATAAATTCTTGTCTGATGTACTACCTTAAGATAAATTTAAGGGGATATGGCACTAAAACTCACCAAAAAAATTCAAAATTTTCTACATTATTGACAACAAAGTAGTTTTTATGGAAACTCACCAGTTCCCATTTTCGATCATGCACCAGCGATCGGCCGCAAATGTGGGAAACATTTTCAATGTTAAAAATATTTCACCCCAATACTAGAAAAGTTAAGAAAGTTCATAATTACCACTGTTTGTATTATCATTTCTGAACTGAACTATGATAATAAAAGGATAACATTTTTAAATTACAAACATAACTAAACTGATACAGCCTACTCAAATACTCAAGCAGCAGATTCTGACTTTGGCAAAAACTACTTTAAATTATACAATTTTTTATGAATTAACACACTTCATTTTTATGAGTCTGTCATTCTCATTAATTCGTCTGAATCAATTGGAGAGAAAAACAACCCCACGTTACAGTTCATGTTCATCGGTTATATTCATAAACAACAAATATTCAGGTGATAAATCTTATTACCGTCATTGTGCTTATATAACACTTATTTAATCATGTTGTTGTCATAAAACATCAAATATATCTATCTGAAAAGAATTACGTCAAAATATAAAATAAAAGTAATCAACCAAACCAATCAAATATTAAAATAATGAATTTATCAATTCAAAGAACAAATTCCAATTCAACTTTACAAATAGGTTAGAAACCGTTTTTCTATATATATTATACAAAAAAATTATGAAAACATGCTAAATACGTCTGTTATTCCATGGACGTACATAAAAATGTTTCTGTATTCTGGGAAAATGCATTACTGATCCATACAACCTACAAAACAACTAAAACCTTTTTGAACATCAGATACTATATGTATGCCCTATAATGCATTATAAAGGTGTTTATAAAATGAATTTATATTTCTACGATTTCTGAGCGCTTTTCAATACATCTATATTTATGAGTGCACTGGTTTATTTAAGCTATCTTTCTTACAAACGAAAACTTGGCGTTTCCTAATCTAACCTTGCTTCGTGCGCCAAATGACGCTGTTTCGCCAGCAGCTTCGGCGTCCTTTAGCTGTCTGACTATGCGTTTAACAGTACTATGAGACACACCAGTTGCTAGCGAAACTCTTTGCTGAACTTGCTGCAAACGAATAGGACTATCTAAGGAAGCCTCTGTTTTCATAAACTTGTACACATTCGCTATAACCTCCCTTGTCTGAGGACTGAGCACTTTGCGTTTCAAAACACCTTCTGCTGGCGGTGGTGACATTCGGACAGGATAATTAAATAACGTTTTTTCACTGACTCTTTAGTTAAACTTCTTATTTAAAACGCTTTAAGTTTAACCAACGAAATATCGTCACACTGAACTGGTTCCGTACAAAATTGCAACTTCACAAGAGCCTGTGTTCACAGTCATACGTTTTCGTATCTTTCGTCAGGGCTTTGTATATCCATGCGCACAATCTACAACTTATTCCTCAAAAGCGCAAGACATATCACTCTCCGTCTTAGTTTACTACAGACAGTTGTAAATAACCCCATGTTTTGATGGGAAAATCGATTTATATTCATTATTTCATCTCGATAACTTAATCGTTTCGTATAATTTTCGTTCCGAGTAAAGCCGGTGGCACTGATATCGTGGACAGTTGATAGCACAGAGTACAGAGTACGAATATGTAGGTTGATAGAACATATGCGTCAGACATTCGCTGTCTCAACACTACTTCACGCACAATTCTGGACAACAGACTTGCGTCTGTGTATGAGCCATAGGTTTTTGCGGAGCCTGAAATCTGGCGGTTAGGTGGGGCAATAACCGAGCCGCATGGTGGGGCGGCGAGAGCGAGAGAATTCGAATGTTTCATTGCCCGACAACTTCAGTAACAGCTGATCTGATTTTTTAAATTCTTTCACCACCGTGTTCCGTGAAGTTTGAGGATGGTTTTAGGGATAAATTTTAACCGATAGTTTTAACAATTTTCAAAAACAGAGTCTTCAGACGGTTCCACGTCATGAAGTTTCTTTTTTAGTTTTCATGTAGTGAAATTTTCGGCATGCGACAAACTTTCGTTTTATAAGAGATTGCTGTCAGCAAGTGAAAATTATAGAAAATTCCAAATTTTATTTTGGTTTTGTTTCAATAAAACCGGCTTTCTCGTTTTCGAGATATTGGCGGTTTTGTAAGAAATTTAGTTGGTTGGCACATGCAGCGATTTTTCTTGTAACGATTTTTCTTAATAATAAATATTACCTTAACGTAATCATATTTTAACGTTTATTATATTATTCTATTTAATAATAAAAATTTCAATTTTCATGTAGTACCTTAATGTAATTTGAATTCCTGGATTTTGTTGTCCACTGATTATATCACTACTGACTAGGAACACTAACTTTTTATAAATGCTCCATGAAGTTTTAAGAAGACTGTTTAATGATGAAGAAACACATTCATTTTATGAATATTTTATAAAACAATATATTAATAAGAAACAATACAGATCATGGGACTACTGTTATCGGATTCATTTAGGCATAAACCCTAACATGTCAATAGAAAATTTTAATAAAATATTAAAATATTGTTATCTAAAAGGAAAATGGATTAAACGACTGGATAAAACAATCTGTGCCATATTACATTTTTTAAACGGATTAAACACTGCACACATTGTTTGCCTAGGAGCCTGGCAAAATCTTTCTCAAATGCAACTTACACATACCACGTTTCTTGCTTAAATGTCATGCGCGCACACACACACACGCACACTGTTCTGCCAGTTGTGAACAGCAGCATTTGTACCAATTTCACTTGCAGACGCTTAGATAATTAATTTATTGTGCTATGCTACATTTATCAGAGACACATGGAAAAAGTAAAATTTACATTTTTACATGTAAAGTACTCAGACAGATTTAAAATATCGGTATGGAGAACCATACATGACTTCCATGTTCTAAGATTTATATTTAAAATCATTTACGAAACGAAATGTTTCCATAGAAACTACTTCTTTCCACTTATTGCTTCAGCCTTAACCACAGTACTGTGGTCACTAACATATACCACCACACGTTATCGCACTCAATTTTCACTGATGATGGCAGTCGACGGCATTGCCGAAACGTCTGGTTTTGCAGAAAACATTGGACTACGGCCAAACAGCCCAGGAAGGAATTTTAACAACAAACTACTTCTTTGTTGCCGATAACGTAGTACACATAAAAATTATCCCCTCCCCCTTCAACTATAATTTTCTTTTATAGAAAATTACCCCCACCCCGTTCAACTAGCCTCTTCATTTATAGATATTTCATCTATGTTTCTACAGTGGATTATTAAGATCTTCTTATCAGGATACTTCATTTATCAAAATTAAGTACTTTACTCTTGTTACAACAAAAAATGTTTCTGGTAAGCTACCATTTCCCCGTAACCGATCTTCACCAAAATCAATAGGCCTTGAGTAGTCTACAACTCAGGCACATATGTAAAAAAATATTTGATTCTGTTTGAATTTACGGCAGTTATCGTTCGTCATGAAAACATTTCTCTTGTTACAACATAAAATGTTGCAGGTAAACTACCCCTTTCCTATAATCGATCTTCACCAAAATCAACAGGCCTTGAGTACTCTACAATTTAGGGATGTATCCAAAAACTTATTTGATTATGTTTGAATTTAGGGCAGTTATCGTTCGTCATAGAAAAAATTACCCTTGTTATCACATAAAATGGTGCAGGTAAACTACACCTTTCTCTTACCTGATCTTCACCAAAATCAATAGGTCTTGAGTCCTCTACATATCGGGGATGCATGCAAAACATTATTTGATTCTGTTTGAATGTGTGGCAGTTATCGTTCGTCATAGAAACAATTACTCTTGTTAAAACATTAAAAGTGGCTGGTAAACTACCCCTTTCCCTTAACCGACCTTCACCAAAATCAATAGGCCTTCAGTTCTTTACAGTTCAGGAATGTATGCAAAAATTATTTGATTATCTTTGAATTTACGGCAGTTATCGTTCGTCATAGAAAAAATTACCCTTGTTAAAACATAATATGTGGCAGGTAAACTACCCCTTTCCCTTAACTGATCTTCACCAAAACAATAGATCTTGAAAACTCTGCAATTCAGGGCTGTATGCGAAACATTATTTGATTCTGTTTGAATTTGCGGCTGTTATTGTTTTTTGCCATAGGAAAAAAAATTACCCTTGATAAAAAAAATGTTGCAGGTAAACTACCCCTTTCCCTTAACCGATCTTCACCAAAAACAATAGGTCTTGAGTACTCTTCAATTCAGGGCTGTATGCAAAAAAGTATTTGATTCTGTTTGAATTTGCGGCTGTTATCGTTTGCCATAGAAAAAAATTCTACAGACACAGATAGACACATAGACAGATAGACACACAGATACTTTTCGAAAAATGACTTTTTTCATGTTTTGAGGGTAGTACAATCAGAATCTGCAATTATCTCGAACACAATTTTTTTTGCCATCACCATACTTCCATTTCCTTATGGAACATGGAAGTAAAATTAATACCAGTTGTAATGACAGCTGAGTAAAATAAACAGTGCTTATACAATTTTATTTACTTAACCTAACTCATTTCATATATTTAATTCGCTATATTTTTTAACTAGATTACTAAGTACATTTATCAAATTAAATTGTGTACCCCCTACACACACACACACACACACACACACAGAGCATGTATAATAAACCTTACCTCTGATCTGACTTAACTAACTTTTAAAGTTTTTATGAACAAATTATTCTTATAATTTTAAATTGTTTTGTTACTTTTAATTGCTTTTATGTTTTTTAATGTTTAATTCACTAATTTTTACTATACTGGTATATGGTGGTATATGTAAGTGACCACAGTACTGTGGTTCAGGCTGAAGAAAGAAGTAGTTTCAATGGAAATATTTCATTTCTAAAATGATTTTAAATATAAATCTTTGAACATGGAAGTCATGTATGGTTCTCCATACCGATATTTATATAATTATAATATGTAAACATTTCCATATTTTCTAAATGTGTAATAACGCAAGTGATTAGTAACTAACAGTTTGTAATAACTTACTGTCTAAAAATCAAACTACAATTAAAACTGAAATAACTAAACACAAAACCTATTCATTTTTGTATATTATTTGTCTTATTAAATCGTTTTTCTGATGTAGGCCTACATAGTAGCCTAATGCGTACATAAAACAATTGTACGGTTTACAGTACTACAGAACTGTGAAAAACAAATATATTTATATTATTCAAGTGGTGGATTTTATGCATGAACAGACAAATACAGAAAACAACAAATTCATAAACGCACATAAGAATACTGAAAAATAGGTATGGAGAACAATACTTCCATGTTTTCAGAGTATATATAAAATCATTTGGTTCTGCCTTTATGCGTACCCGCAATCATTTCAATAATGCGATATTTGGGCTTCGATGTAGTGAATATCGCACATAATTTTATGTAGTGAAAGAATTATACAAATTTTAATTTTGTATGTTGCAAAATAGTTGGCTGGTGATTGCAATGATTTCATTTGTCATTTTTTAATGGCAAATGACTGTAGTAGTAATTTATCACCTGGTCGTGGCTGTGACACCAAAAATTGATTATGTTAGTTTAACATGAAAACTGAAATTGTACATGGAAACCAATACGTGTGTAACGTAAAACTATTTTTTTTTTTTTCTAAAACCACGAAAACCCCAACTCGAAGTAAAGCGGGAGTGACCCAAGGGTCAACCCCTTGCCTATTATTATAGGCCTACATGTCACTTTTTTGTGGCAGAACTCGTTTTTTTTGGTAAAATTCGTTTTCCGACAAGTACTCGTTTTGTGACTAACAAAAAACAAACATCCATTATGTACAATTCGTAGAGCATAATATGTTGTCATTCCTTAATACAGTGTTTTTTGTTTTTCATTAACCATTAATATTTGTATTTTTCATTTTGTATTTGCTGTTGTTTTTTCCAATTTGTAAACTTAAAAACGTTAGGTTCTTTATGTTAAGTGTTACTCTGTTATACGCATTGTATTACACGTTTAATGTTGTGTTTTCTCAACTACAACTTTTATTTATTTTAGCAGTAAACTAAAAACCCAAAACCATTATTACCTAACTACCAAATGAAAACAACACGTATTTTTGCTTTACATTAAGAAATAGGACAATTTACAATAATTAGTACACTTCCTCTTTTCCACACCGTAATATATCGATACAATCGCATATTAAAAACATCAAAATGTATTGCGGGTACTCATACAGTTCCAATCATTTACTTGAATTCGATTCGATAATTCCTAAAAAAATATAGAATTTTGTCAAAGTGAAATAAAATGTTTCCATAGAAACTACTTCTTTGTTGTCAATAATGTAGTATACATATAAAACTTATAAAAATATCGGTATGGAGAACCATACAGGACTTCCATGTTCTAAGATTTATATTTAAAATCATATTCGAAATGAAATATTTCCATAGAAACTACTTCTTTCTACTTATTGCTTCAGCCTTAAACCACAGTACTGTGGTCACTAACGTAAACCACCTCACGTTTTCGCACTCGATTTTCACTGATGGCAGTCGATGGCACTGCCGAAAAATCTGGTTTTGCAGAAAACATTGGACTGAGGCTAAACAGCCCGGGAAGGAATTTTAACAAAGAACTACTTCTTTGTTGCCGATAACGTAGTACACATACAAAATTCTCCCCTCCCCATTCAACTATAATTTTCATTTATAGAAAATTACCCCCACCCCGTTCACCTAACCTCTTCATTTATAGATATTTCATCTACATTTCTACAATGGATTATTATGAGCTTCTTATCAAGATACTTTATTTATCAAAATTAAGTACTTTACTCTTGTTAAAACATAAAACGTTGCAGGTAAACTACCCGTTTCTCTAAACCGATCTTCACCAAAATCAATAGACCTTCAGTCCTCTGCAATGCAGGGATGCATGCAAAAAAATATTTGATTCTGTTTCAATTTGCGGCAGTTATCGTTCGTCATGAAAACATTTCTCTTGTTACAACATAACATGTTTCAGGTAAACTACCCCTTTCCCTTTACCGATCTTCACCAAAATCAACAGGCCTTGAGCTCTCTACAATTTAGGAAGGTATGCAAAAAAATATTTGATTTTCTTTGAATTTACGGCAGTTATCGTTCGTCATAAAAAAATTACCCTTGTTAAAACATAAAACGTTGCAGGTAAACTACCCCTTTCCCTAAACCGACCATCACCAAAATCAAGAGACCTTCAGTCCTCTACAATTCAGGACTGTATGCAAAAAATTATTTAATTCTGTTTGAATTTGCGGTTCTTATCGTTTGCCATAATAAATACCCTTGTTAAAATATAAAACGTTGCAGGTAAACTACCCCTTTCCCTTAACCGATCTTCAACAAAATCAACAGACCTTGAGTTCTGTATAACTCAAAAAGGTATGCAAAAGAGTAGTTGATTCTGTTAGAATTTACGGCAGTTATCGTTCGTCATAGAAAACATTACCCTTGTTAAAACATAAAAGGTGGCAGGTAAACTACCCCATTCCCTTAACCGATCTTCAACAAAATCAACACACCTTGAGCTCGGTATAATTAAAAAAAGTATGAAAAAGACTAGTTGATTCTGTTTGAATTTGCGGCTGTTATCGTTTGCCATAGGAAAAAATTACCCTTGATAAAAAAAATGTTGCAGGTAAACTACCCCTTTCCCTTAACCGATCTTCACCAAAAACAATAGGTCTTGTGTACTCTACAAATCAATGCTGTATGCAAAAAATTATTTGATTCTGTTTGAATTTGCGGCTATCGTTTGCCATAGAAAAATATCGGTATGGAGAACCATACATGACTTCCATTTTCTAAGATTTATATTTAAAATCATATTCGAAATGAAATATTTCCATAGAAACTACGTCTTTCTACTTATTGCTTCAGCATTAACCACAGTACTGTGGTCACAAACGTATACCACCTCACGTTTTCGCACTCGATTTTCACTGATGATGCCAGTCGATGGCACTGCAGAAAAGTCTGGTTTTACAGAAAACATTGGACTACGGCTAAACAGCCCGGGAAGAAATTTTAACAAAAAACTACTTCTTTGTTGCCGATAACGTAGTACACATAAAAAATTCTCCCCTCCACCTTCAACTATAATTTTTAATAATAGAAAATTACCCCCACCTCGTTCACCTAACCTCTTCACTTATAGATATTTCGTCTACGTTTCTACAGTGGATTATTATGAGCTTCTTATCAGGATACTTTATTTATAAAAATTAAGTACTTTACTCTCGTTAAATCATAAAATGTTTCAGGTAAACTACCCCTTTCTCTTAACCGATCTTCTCCAAAATCAATAGACCTTCAGTCCTCTACAATTCAGGGATGCATGCAAAAAAATATTTGATTCTGTTTGAATGTGCGGCAGTTATCGTTCGTCATGGAAACATTTCTCTTGTTACAACTTAAAATGTTGCAGGCCAACTACCCCTTTCCCTTAACCGATCTTCACCAAAATCAACAGACCTTGAGTTCTCTAAAACTCAGGAAAGTGTGCAAAAAATTATTTGATTCTCATTGAATTTTCGGCAGTTATCGTTCGTCATAAAAAAATTAACCTTTTTAAAACATAAAACGTTGCTGATAAACTACCCCTTTCCCTTAACCGATCTTCAACAAAAACAATAGGTCTAGAGTACTCTACAAATCAGGGCTGCATGCAAAAATTTATTTGATTATGTTTGAGTTTGCGGCTGATATCGTTTGCCATAGAAAATACCCTTGTTAAAACATAAAACGTTGCAGGTAAACTACCCTTTTCCCTTAACCGGTCTTCAACAAAATCAACAGACCTTGAGTTCTGTATAATTCAAGAAGGTATGCAGAAGAGTAGTTGATTCTGTTTTAATGTACGGCAGTTATCGTTCGTCATAAAAAAAATTACCCTTGTTAAAACATAAAATGTTCCTGGTAAACTACCCTATTCCCATAACCGATCTTCACCAAAACCAACATGTCTTGAGAACTCTACAATTCAGGGCACTATGCAAAACATTATTTGATTCTGTTTGAAAATGCGGCTATTATCGTTTACCATAGAAAAAATTATCCTTGATAAAAAACCGTTGCAGGTAAACTACCCCTTTCCCTTAACCGATCTTCACCAAAAACCGTAGGTCTTGAGATCTCTAAAATTGAGGGCTGTATGCAAATAATCATTTGATTCTGTTTTAATTTGCGGCAGTTATCGATCGTCATATAAAAAATCGGTATGGAGAACCATACATGACTTCCATGTCCTAAAATTTATATTTAAAATCATTTAAATATTAATTAAATAAGTGGATGCTTGAGTTCTGAAGAAATTACGTATCAGCTAAAATGGTACAACCATGTCAGGTGGATTAAGACTATCCTCAACCTTCGTGAGGAAGGACAGTACTTTTGGATAAAATGTATGTAGGTCGAACGAAGAGCTAGCTAAAGGTAGCTGCGATTTGATTCCTGTAATGAAATTGGACTCTCGCTGCGAGGGGCCGAGGGATGTCTATAGTGTTATCAAAGTCTTTCCTGTCAATATTATACTAGTCATTTTTCTTTTTTAAAATCGAGTCTTGATTTCTTTCTTTCCATTTGTTCTGATTTCCTGAACGACTATTCTGTTCACCCGTATAATTATAAATTTCTCAGCAAAACATTTCTTCCTTAATACGTTTGTGTCTCCTGTTTAACACCCACCATTCTGATCCATGCCATAACGCTATATTCCACACAGGCTAGTAAATAACTAGCCATCAGGGAGGTCAAAATATTTTCAAGGAGGGGCAAACAATTTTCCAAAGGAGAAAAATATGTATATATTTTTCATACATTGTAAAGGTATTATTTTTTATAAATATACATAACAACTACTTACCCCTACTCTGACCAACTGTCTTATGACTTACCTTATTATCTCCGAAGATCCCAAATGCAAGATCACCACAATGTTTTTAGGTTATACATCGAAACCATAACATTCCTCCCATTAAATATTTTAGTTGATTTTAATTTTACTTCCCTTAATTCAGAAAACTGACAGGTCCGATTAGGCGAGATTTCGACACAGAAAATAGGTTAGGTTTTGGCGTAATAATTGCTCTAACACATGGTTATGGTAGTACTGAAATCTATTTTATTTTATTTTTATGTAGTTCAAAAATTACCAATCAAATTCATTTCTTAACAAATTGCTCAACATTAAGAGCACATAAAAACTATTCAGATAAAACTATTAAGAATTAATTATAAACTTTGCAAACCAGTATCTTGCTCTCTCTCTCTCTCTCTCTCTCTCTCTCTCTCTCTCTCTTTATACCCCCCCCCAAATTAGAGATCTCATTATTCTTTAGGACTTTGAATTTAAGAAAAGACAAATTGTTATTAAATTTTGGCCAGTCGATCTAGTTTTTACGAGTACTTAGCTGCTGATGTTACGCCATCAGATGCATCGCACTTTTTTATTAAACACTCCATAAAACGTTTTAAAACTGTTATATACTGTTCACTATTACATTTTTTCATTATTAAAGATGGTTAACTGTTGTATTATACTTATACAACCAGCATTGGAAGGCCTACCCTTAATTGACAGCGTAGGCCTCTCTACACTATTATCAAGCGCGGGTCGCGAGTAGTGCAGTGTCCCGAGTCTCAGAAAGGACTCCTGCCACTGGGTCTGTTTGAGTTCATTTTATACTTTTTTATCTACTTATGGGGGGGGGGGGTATGAAGCGACCTGCGATTGGTGGATTATACCACCGGGACTAACAAACGAGGTCGCTTCCAGGACTCACTTGGTCGCGGGGTGTATTTACCAAGTCCGGCAATGAGGGAATTGTGGGTCACTCTGTCGAAACGAACATAGAATCTACGCGCCAGGCATCTCACGGTGTCATCAAGAGAGCGGACACCGAGTCCTCTCCTCAAAAGTCGAGAAGAGTACCTCCGGGGGACTTTACACGCAAGCTTCAGTCCCCGGTCGAGTACGCGCTGGAGCGTTGTTCTATGACCATGAGCCAGGTATTCCCAAACAGGACAGGCGTAGGTAATCACGGGCAACACGTACGAGTTGACTATGAGCTTACCTAGCCGGGGGGTCATTGCCGGATTAGATAGCACGGGCCAAAGTCTACTGAGTTGCGCCGAAGAGCGTAGTCTGATATACTGTGTATGGGTTCGCCAGGTGAGTCGGGAGTCCACGTGGAGCCCGAGGTACTTGACGCTGTTGGTCCAGGGTACCTCGACGGGGCCTACTTTAAGCGGCCGAGGCCGCTTGCGTTTGCGCGAGAATATTACCGCGGCGCTCTTGGAAGCGTTAACGGCAACTCTCCAGTCATCGGTCCACCCGACATACGCGTCGAGTTGACGCTGGAGCTTAATTGCCACATAACTTGCGTTCGGCTCTGAGGCAAAAGCCGCAGTGTCGTCCGCGAACAGCGACAGTTTAACTCCAGGAACTCGGGGCGTGTCGTTGACAAGCAGCGAGAACAGGAGAGGCCCAAGGACACTTCCCTGAGGGACACCAGCGGTAATACGCCTCTCCGAAGAGAAAGCGTGGTTTATTCTCACTCGGAAGCTACGGTCTCGCAGAAAGCTGCCGACCAAGTGAACGTAGCAATCTGGAAGAAGGACTTCCGTGAGCTTGTAAGGGACACCCTCGTGCCACAGGCGGCCAAAGGCTTTCTCTACGTCTAGGAAGATCGCAGTCGTCTGTTTGCCCTGGCAGCCAGCCTGGGTAATGTATTCCACGAGTCTCATCAGCTGATGAGTCGAGGAGTGCAGTTCACGAAAGCCGAACTGTTCGGGGATCAGCACGTCTAGTCTTTCTAGATGGTCGCGGATCCTACGCTGGATCAACCGCTCGAAAACCTTGGACGTCGCGGACAAGAGGCTGATGGGTCTGAGGTTTTCCACGCGAGAAGAATTCTTTCCCGGCTTGGGTACCACTATTACTGTAGCCGTTTTCCATTTCACCGGAAAGTAGGCCAGTCTGAGGCATGAATTGAACAGGTCAGAGAGGAACTGTGTTCCTCGCTCCGGAAGGCGATGGAGGGCGGAATTCATGACTCCGTCCGGGCCATTCGCCTTCCGGGGCTTGAACTGAACAATCCTCTCAGAGACCTCCTCCGGGGAGATGGGCTCCGGTTGGACTGTGATACCGGCCGGTAGAAAGCGCTCTACCTCGCGGCAGATTTGCTCAGTGAAAGCCGGGTTCTTGGATGGGTTGGGAGCGAACTGTCGCTCTAAACTGTCAGCCAAGAACTCTGCCTTTTCGAGGGGGCGGCCAAGGGGTTGACCGCCGGGTCCGACCAGTGCGGGGAGAGGCGCGCGTTTACGCTTTCCCGTTAGGGCACTGGGAATCCGCCAGACATTACAGTTCTCGGCAGGGCCATCCATCTGTGTAACAGCTAGCTCCCAGTTGCGTCTACGGAACGCCAGCATGTCGCGACGCAACTTGTCGGACGCTCTGTTGAACGCAGCCTTGTCAGCCGGGTCACGAGTCCTCTGCCAGCGTCTCCGGAGGCGATTCCTCTCGCAAGCGAACTGAGACACCTCTTCGGGGATACGCTGATAGTCGGGCGTGAGCCCCGGCTTCATCCGGGAGGACACGTCTACCGCCGAGACTACGGCTGTGTCGAATAAGGCAACTGCCTCGTCGACATGCTGGGTAGTGTCGAGCGGGATATGCGCAGGTAGGCGGCGACTGAACGCCGGGCCAAAGCGTTCCCACTCGATTACCCGCCGCTCGTCGCGGACGGTAGACTGCTGGGTAGCTATATGCACACTGATGGGGCAATGGTCCGAGGACAGTTCCGAAATGACGGAGACGTGGACCGGGCAATAAACGCCCCTGACCGCGGCAATGTCCAGTACATCAGGGCGGGAGATAGCCCTCGAGGGATAGTACGTAGGCCCGGTAGGACCCATGACTGTGACCCGAGCCGCATCAGCATACCTGCGTAAGCGGGCCCCGTTTGGGTTCACCAAGCGGCTCACCCAATCAGGGTGCTTACAGTTCAGGTCGCCCGCCAGGACTACCCTTTTGTGTGCGCCAAAGACGGCCTCCAGATCGTTCGACAGGAGCTCCATTTGTGGAGGCTTGTATGCGGAAACCACGAGTAGACCGCCGAGAGCACCATGGAGCTCAACCGCGGTACACTCGAGGCTCCGCTGCTCTGCCGACTGCCTCGAATTGGGGCTCACAATTGTATACTATCCGGGCCTTCTACGCATGGGCCACGTGATTCCACCGGATCCCCACTTCGTCCCTTGCCATCATCCATCGAACATACCAGACGTTTGTCGAAGCCGGAACTGCGTTCTAATATTAGAAAACACATGGTTCTCTCATGACCCCAAGCAAGACGTCAGATTAATTACAGAAATTCCTCACCTTATACGGTAATGTCTCTTCGACTTGGGACTGGGACATGATTCACTTACTGCGTTGTAACTTTCCATGCGTCCCTAGCAATGGATTTCATAAAATTATTACATATGTTGAATTACTGGAAATTATTAAAAACAATGGTTCAACCCTTTTTGTCCCGTACAACATACACACATGCACATATTAGTTTATAATTCTCATATCATAATAGAAATAAGTACGCAGATTGTATTAATTGCTTTAATACAACAACACTGCCCAGCGATCCACAGGAAACAAATCGATGTCCATCTTTTCGGCTTGCACGCATTGTGTTGGTGTGGGTTTCGGCACTTTCCATTTAAACATAAGAAAATAAACATGATTGAGGCCAGAAATAACGCGAATTTTGTGGTAGAGGGCCAAATTAAGTGAATGGCTAGCGCAATGTACATAATGTACAGCTTGTGGGAACTTTTCACGGATTATCGCAGCACAACCTTGAAGTGGGCCACTATTGAAGCTGCGCCATCATATCCTTGTCCTCGTATGTATTTTATGTTAACCCCTAGTTCCTGTGAACTGTCCAAAACGGTATTAGCTAGGGCTTTCCTTTTAAGTCACATACAGGTACGAACTTTAAGAAATCTTTACGGAGCGTTAATTTACCATTTTTATCTTTTGCAGTATATCCGCTCAACTGTTGTGATCCAGAGACATAAGAGGTTTCATCAGCTAATATGCTAAAACATTCAGTTTCATTTATTTTATCAACAAGCTGTGTTTGGATTATGGCTCCACATGTCTCAACGATATCATTTTGAATTTTTTAACTTAAATATGAAGCACTTAAACTACAGGTAGATGCATGCTGCCTTAGAACCTCATCTCCCCCATCTATTCTATACCACAGAAGGGCCCGGAAATTACCGTCATTCTCATTAGGTTCTTCTAGGCTTAAAGGTCCTTGATCCTTATGACCCCTTAATGGTAGGTAGTTCCTGGCATTTTTGTTGCAGTTATTCGGCGCCCCATGCCGAATGCAACAAGCGTTAATTCCGATTTAGTTAAAATGAGTTTAAATAGTCGCGCAACGGAGAATTATTCGTACTTTAGTCGGCGTTCCCTGACGTCAGACCCCCTCCGCCCCTTTTCTAGTAAAGCTTTTCGCTCAACAAGTTGTGTGATAATTAAAATTTAAAGTTTTTTACCTTAATCCGTCTATGTGACCGCTTAATTTTGTCTTCTTTGTCTTCTTACGCGTTTCGGATTATGTTAATCCATCATCAGAGATTTAAAAATTCGTCGGTTAAGACTTCGTTAAAACATTAACCGACAAATTTTTTAATCTCTGATGATGGATTAACATAATCCGAAACGCGTAAGAAGACAAAATTCAGCGGTCACATAGACGGATTAAGGAAAAAAACCTTAAATTTTAATTATAATAATTGTGACGCGGATACCGATACAATGACTTTAAAAATAAGTTCTGTGAGTCTCCCATCAAACTGCACTATGAGCAGAGTCGCCCGTCGTCTCCTGGTGGGTACCTTGGTTGGAAGCCTCGATTACCAAGTTCAAAGCTTGATTCGACGTACCGGAGTGAGGATACGAGAATATGGACTCCATGTAGTTTTTCTTCACACGTTCTTCCAGCGTGGACACAGCAGCGGTCCAGGGCATGAACTGAGGAACACGCGCCCGTTGCGACCAGCTACAGCAGATTGCGAGAGAACCTATCCGGATTGTCAAGTAAAATTTTACCATTAACAACTTTCAGTGGAAGTTACTGTATAATCACTAATGAAAAGCGAGATAAACCAGTTTACTCACCTTATGTGACAGGAACAAATTTTTTATAAATGTTTTGTGATGTAGAACAGTGTTAGAATTTTATGAGCAGATCACAGCTTGTACGCTGAACACCATTGACTGTAAACTAGTATTGTTTTATGCATCTGTCCTATATTCAGTATTTAATATTTTCTATACTCAGTTCATTTTGAGCTAAATTAACTCAGTAATTGACTTTTGCTGACTGACTTATAATTACGTAAATTTTCGAGGCTCATATTGTTTTGAAATAAACGGGTCGAATCCGACTCTGCTCACTAATCGAAGGTATTCAAAAATTTCTTTTTACTTACACCTCCTCCCTTTATGGAATTATGTTAAACTTTAGAGACATTTGAGAAGTATGTTATAATGTAGAGAGAGAGAGAGTCTTAAATAGTAATAAGCATTTTGGTTGATTTGGGTGGTATATTATGTTATTTGGGTGTATTCTCCGTGGTACGCTTCTGGGGCCCAGCAGCAGGAAGTGTGCTACAGAAGTGGTACCCGGAACGTGGTTTTTCCTTGGTCCATGGGTTATAAGGCATAGTTATTATGTGTAATTTTGTTAATGTTGTGTGTTGAAATTTTGTATTGCACGCTATTGGTCGCGTGAAATTTTATATAGGATTTTGTGGGAGGTATTTCAAATGTTGTGTGGTTAGCGAATTTTGTCACGAGTATATCTTTGCTACAGGCTTATTGTAAAATCGATTTGTTCGGAATTGTTCAAATTAGTCTCTCGTAATAGAAAACAGCTAGTTGGACCTTGTCTGGCAGATAACGCCGTGTATTACGGTGCCCGGCTGACCTGTTTATCTTATCTACATTCCATCGAACAGCTGCTCCCTTATCGTTGCGCCTTGTATGTTTTGGTTTTCTCCGCTACAAATAAAATGGTTTCGTTAAAATATATTAACCCGCTACTCAGATACCGTCCTTCTTTTTAAACCAATCAAAAGCTCGATGTGTTAAAAAAAAAAAAAACCGCGTCTGGCCAGTATGTAGTCTGGCGTCCCTCCTTTCCCAGCATAGGCTGGTGGTCCCCTTTGTTGCCAGTGTGTAGGCTGGAGTTACCCCTTTGTTTGCTCTCTCTCAGTCGCGCGATTGATCGGCCTGTGGCCTTGATAGGTTTTCTTTTCTCATTTCAGATGAAAGTCCAGTCGCGTTGCGAACCTCAGGAATCCAAAGCGGTGGGATTTTTTTTTCCCTTTACACTGTACTGTACGCAGTTGAATTCGCCACCAAGTCCTCAAGGAATTGTAGGTGGGAGCTGACGACCATGAAGACGTTTGCGTTTGCTTTTATTCCGGCAGTTGTTTGAGCAAGATATTGTTAGTATACCTGCGCACTTGCAGTCCGGCTACGAGCTATTTCCCGGTAGCGTTAGTCGTAAAATCCAAAAGATTGCTGTCACCGAATGCTTTTGTCATAGTCTTTTGAGAGTGTGTTTGAGACGTGTTGAAGACGTTTCTGGTGGGTGACGTCTCGAGTTGGTTGTACCCCCACATGCGGAACCGTATTCCACGCAATTGAGCAAAATTTACAGTAGGCCCCACCTTTAAATTCTGAGTAGGCAAGCCAAGATAATTCTGCCAACCATTTTCTTTGAAATTTTAGGTTTCTTTGCCCAGGGGAAAATTTGTAGAGTTCAGGGGGACTCCACGCATTTTTTAACAAAGAATGTTTAACTTTATTGGACAAGTCTCTTCCAACATACATGTCTATATCAAGTCTATCACAGTCATAACATTCATTATGATATACCTGTATACCTCTAGATGTGTAGACGTACCTGGTGTAATAATTAAAAAAGAGGATGAGGTGTTTGAGCACATCGTCTTGGTTTTCAGTAGCTGAAGCAAAAGTCAAGGAATCGGAAGTAACCACGGGTTTTTTGCGTTTAAAAAAGTCTTCAATCGTAGACTTCCTTTTTGACATGTTGAACATAACAAATAAAGACTGATATCATGTATAAAAATGCTATTCAGTTTAAAGAATAACTACACAGTCATAAAGGAGAAAAGAACACAAAACGCAAACGATATTCACAAGACTGAGGTTAACCTCAGACCATACACGAACAAAACAATACTACCGCTTCTTAGAGGTGCCCGATATACCTGTAATAGGTATTTTGGAACGATATTTTTGTGGAACGGATGTAACAGTGACTGAAAAGTTGAAATACCTGTTATTCGCGGCGACGCTGTTCCGAGTCGAGACACGCCGCCCTCGCTGTTCCGAGTCGAGGCACACCCCCTACGCACCTACACAGACACACACACACACAAAGTACGCAAGATCACGTAAACGAATATGCCAAGGCTAAATACTAGGCGTACAAAAATATCGCTGGAACGCAAGGAACAGCCAGTAACGCGTATTTAAAATACTAGGTATTTCAAATACTAGTGGTATCACCGATACACAAGAAACAACGCGTTCCAGAGTAACAGTAGTATTTTAGTAACACCTAGTATTTTAGGAACAGGTAGTATCAAGCATATTTCGAGTAGGAAAGTAGGAACAAGTACGAGCCACTTTTTCGTCCTGTATACTTCATTCTGCGCAAAGAGACGAAGCTGTTTTTAATAAAGGCAATAATTCATCCTGCTGTTACATTTATTCTCCTGTGATATGCAGATATATAATACAGATTATATGCTAATAAATTATATATTATACTAGTCACCAACTTGTAACTAAAATCGGTTGGTAAAACTTTATGTTTTTACTCAAAAAAACTTTATGTTCCGAGTAGTTAGTGAAATCGTTGTATTTAATTACTAGCTGAAGTACCCGTTCTACGCCCGGGTGGCGAGCATTTTTATTAGCACATATTTAATTATTTATTGGAATATATTAAATACATTTAATTACATATACATTTAATTACATATTGGCTATGAAATTTAATTATTGGGCGAAAACTTCTTTGTAGACCACATTTTTGGTATAAACTCTGTGGTCTTTCTTTAAGTTGCCTTGTTGGTCAGTTCCTAAGACTTTTACCTTGACTTGATGAAAGGACTTTGTTCTTGAAAATGCAACATAAAGTTGTCCATGACTGAATACTGGAGATGGCAAATAAATACCTACTGAATCCAGTGTTTTCCCTTGGCTTTTGTTGATGGTCATAGCAAAAGCAAGTCTAAATGGAAACTGTTATCGTCTTAATGTAAAGGGAAGGTCAGGGTCACTGGGTGCAAGAATAACTCTTGGAATAAATACCCTGGTACCTTTAAAAGATCCGGTCAGGATTTCACAGTCAATGACTTTTGACATCGTTTGCTTGACGACCATTCTGGTGCCATTGCAAAGACCTCTTGTTGAGTCAAGGTTTCGTAGCAACATTACTACTGCACCAACTTTCAAGTTAAGTCTATGAGGAGGCATACCTCCGGGTGTTAAGCTGTTCAAAAACTCCATTGGATAGTTTGCTGCCTCCTCGGCATTTGCACTGTCTTGCTGAATAGAATCTATGCTGGTATAGCATTTCAATTCAGATTGAATTCGTCTAAGGACATTTTCATTAAGTTCAAGTGACTCGTGGTTTTTTGGAGTCAGGATTGGACGGTTAGCAATGCTGTCATCTCCTGATTGGATGACCTCAGGAAAGACAGCAGCAACAATACATCCATTTTCAATGCAGACTGGAGGAATTTCGAAGATGCCTTCCTCTAATCCAGGCTCTTGGAGTTTTCCATTTCCAAGTTTTAAAAGCCAATCGGAAAAGCCTCGATATTCTGATGGGACATTGTCCTCATTGGCACGCATGTTTTGGTCTAACTTTAGGACCTGAATATTTTTCCAACACTTACTATTCTTCATGCATGAAGAAAGTATTTCGGTTCTGCTGCCATGTGGAACAACAGGGAGAATTTGTCTAAAATCTCCACCGAAATGAAAGACCGCACCTCCAAATGGATTTTAGAAGGAACTTTTGGATCTTTAGCTAAGAGTTCTTTATACAGTGTGTCAACTGCATTTACTCCATGTGCTGGGGCCATTGAAGCTTCATCCCAGATTATCACTTTGGCCTTTTCCAGTTCATTTGCCGTATTAGTCCCATGTTGAACATTACAGGTTGATGTTTCATTTATTGGAATAGGCAGCTTGAAACGACTGTGGGAAGTTCTGCCTCCCTCAAGCAAAGTTGCTGCTATGCCTGTAAATGCACATGGCAAGACTAACTCATTTTTGCTACGCACATAGTGCATGATTGTGTTGTAAAGGAAGGTTTTACCACTTCCGCCAGGTCCATCAATAAAGAATAGACGTTTGGGTAAGTTAGGGTTTTCAATTGCTTCCCTGATTTTGTCGAAAACCCTTCTTTGCCCTGGGTTGAGCATTTGAAACTTTTCTTCGAACATGGTTTTTTCGGCAATTGGATCGTAATATTTTCCAGAATTTTCCAGCTCGTCATAGCTGCCGACCGGAAGTTCTAGGCCAAAATCTACCAATGACTTTCCATGTGTTTGAAGGACAGATTCAATTTCTTTAAGCGTCAAATAGAGAGCTTTTTCTCCATCAGGAAATCAGGAAAGCGTCTCTTATAGTCTTGCATAAGATTGTCCTTATGTCTGTCGAATAATGCTGCTGCATCCGATGGCTCACACATGATACAAATAAATGCAAACAACTGCCTAAGTTGTACTGGCATTTGATGGGTTGCAGCTTCTGTTAGGCAAGTATCCCATTCTGAGTCATCATCAGTTAATCCCCTTGCAATGCATGCTTCTTGGAAAGTTGCAAAGGGGATTAGATTTCCTTCGACTGTTCTTAGGTCCTCGAAAGATGTTGCTCCTCTAACATTGAGAAGGAGAATTCGGAGGAACCATTTTTCTCTATCCGTGGGACTTACGGCAAACATTCTGCCAATTGTAGTTTCATGTCCTCTAAGACGTGGTTTCCATTTAGAATTTTTGTCATCCCAGGTATAGTGTTCGGGAATTTCAATATATAAATACTCTCGGGCATTAGGGTCTTCCTGATTAAGTTTAAACCAAGCCAGAAGTTTGGACTTGGTGGCTTTTTGCTGTACAGCTTCAGCTTCCTTGCCTGGTATAAAACATATTGTATGCTTGTCCTCAAGGTGGACATTTAATCTTTCCACATGATCAGTTTGGTGGTGCATTTTGTATTCCCTGAGCCTCCAGCATGCTTCAGGTGCACTTACATATCGGGTCTCCAAGTAATTTTTTACTTCGTCCCATTCAATAGTAGCTTCCTGTTCTGTGGGAACAGTAACAAATTGAATATTTGCACAGTCATGCCCCTTGTAAACGTATTTGAAGAGGTATTTAACGCTTTGAATTGAGCTACAAATCTCTACGTTAATGTGGGCGTTGTATTTCAGAGACAGGTATGGGTTGTATGGCACCACCCATCTGTTATCCACTTTGTTTCCCCGAAGTTCAACAAAGTTACCATCATCTCGGCGTTGATATTTTGGGTAACCATTGACATTGCTGTTGGTCTCGGCACAGAAATCTTTTGGGAATTCTTTTGTGCATTTGCCGTTTTCCATACACGGTGCGTTTGGATTTAATGGACCACATGGGCAGTGTATCATACAGGATTTTACAATTTCATGTAGCCTCGGGTGGGCATCTTTATCAGGGAGTTCTGCACAGACAATATTGTCAATTCTTTCATTCTCCCAGACTTTGTCTTCCGGGGCCATGAATAGCAATATGTGCCCATGTGGTAGACCACGTATTTGGAACTCGATTACGTGGAGCATAGCCCTAACACGTCCAAATCTATGGTGGTTGGTTAAGTCTTCAAGTAGCAATTTCAGTTTCAACTCAAACACTCTTGCTACTAAATCAGGCCGGTCGCATGGTTGCTGACCGGGAAGTAAGTTTTCCCAGACTTCCCTCCATTTAGGATTGCACGTGAATGTTACAAATAAGTCAGGTTTGCCATATTTCCTGACCATGGCCATAGCATCTTGGTAATTTTGAGCCATATTTCTTGGACTCCCTTGGAAGGTTGAAGGCAATATAACTTTCTATCCAGGCAATATGTTAACGTCCTCAAAATTGTGGTTGTTCACAAATCGGTGAAGAACATCATAGTCTTTAGCTCTTACTGTGTTTTGATTTTTTCGAAACCAATTCAAACGGTTTGCCTCGGTCTTGCAATAGGCATCAACCTTGAATTGGTGAGTCAGCTTTCCTGCGTTGAGGAAGTCGTTAAATATTCCATCACGAATGGCAAAATGGTATGAATACCATTGAAGCTGGGACACATTTGCTTGACCAACAGCTTTCTTCAGATCTGTGGTCCACCCTGAATCCCCATATGGGAAAAGCAAAGGGTAGCACATTGGGTCACAGAGTCTACTCAGGATGGATATATTTTGTAAAATTCCGCTTTTCGGATAAATTGTAATATCCCGATTTTCTGGGGGTGCACCATCTGCACTGTGAAAAACGGCAGCAATTTCTCCTCTGGCAGTGTTGGTTCTGCCGGGGAGCACATTATTTACTCTTTCTCTCAAGAAAGTCATGCTATATTCAATTGGCGTTCGGTTTTCCCGATTTCCCTTTAGCATTTCGTCTTGTTCAAATTTGAGCATGTTCTTGTATTCTCTAGAGAACGGATTGATATCTCCAAGAAGTTTTTGGAGATTCTCCATTACGACACGAATGCATCCATTGTTTGCTTGATTGTTCATTCTTTCTGTCAAGGCTTGGGCCGAATCCAAAATGTACAGTTGGGCATACTTTGGTAATTCACGTTGATTTGGGTGTAATGCAGATGTAGCGTGATAAATTTGCCAATGGATTCTGTAACAAAAAGGACCTGAACGTCTGGTCATTGATTGGTCAACTTGTGCTCCCATTGAGGCAAAGGCCATTGCACTGTTGTAGGATCTTATGTTTTCCATGAAATTGTTGGAATTTGGATCAGATCCATTCATTTAATTTGTAATGAAGGGATGCATTCGTATTTCATCTAATGCAATGGTCCCTTTATGGCAGCAATTTGACATTAATTCATTTTTGAAATGCGTGGCATTGCAAAATGGACATTTAGCGTCCATTGGGCCAAGATAACTTTCTTCAATTTCGTCTTCATTGAAGTTTTCGGGAAGCAAAGCGGTGCTGCGGGATCGGACATATCTACTCAGACGTCCTCTTTGATGTTGGCGTGCAACCCTTTGTCTTTCAGCGTTTGCCTCACGCTCTTGTTGAAGTTAATTTTGTGGCATGTTTTCTCTGTGTTGCCGGTGACTTACAGCATTAGCTTCACAATCTGCTTGAAGCTGCTCTTCTGACATGGCCGGTCTACGGCATCTTTGAGCTTCAGCATTACGTGCTTTTTTTGCTGCAATTGCTTCAGCAGTTGGTGGTTGCTGGCGTTTAGGAGGCATAATTGATCGTATTTCATTACTTATTCATTGGATCATCAGAAATACATATAAACATAAATATCACAATTAAAACATATACAGAAATATAGAACAATTACAAAATATATAGACGTACCTATATACAAAATTACAAAACATATCAACACAATCGCATAGTAAAAACTTTAAAAACTATAGGAACGGATAAATGTATACATTCGATGCCGGTAAATATCATTTGTTTATTTACTTGTTACTATGGTAACATACCGACGACTGACACACTACCTACCGCGTTATATTAAACACAAATATAGGACAATTACAAAATATATAGACGTACCTGTATACAAAATTACAAAACCCATCAACACAATCGCATAGTAAATACATTATTAACTATAGGAACGGATTCGATGCCGCTATATATCATTTGTTTAATTACTTGTGTGCCGTGTTTTGGAAAACTCGGCTGTGTTTTTTTTTTCTACGAGAACGGTCTGCGTTGAGTTATTAAATTAAGTATTATCGGCATCTTGCCGACGTAATAAATTACGTCTGTCTCGTTATCTTGCCACCGGGCCGATCCGCGCGCGCTCTGGGTCCAGAGTTTGTACTATTTTTTCAGGAGTTGTAATGACCAGTTCACTCTCAGCTTCCGACGTAGTTGCCCGTCTATATTCGCCTGACAGCCTCGACTTGAAATTTTGTCTACTATCTTTTACTATGTATAAGTAAAAGCTACGCGACCTTCCGGTACGTGTGTTTAAGATATATTACTTACTATTTAATAAAAATAAATTGTATTTTACCTAATATCAACGCTGATGTAGGGCGATATATTTTATTAATTTATATTAACACGTGGCGTGCACCAGGCTAAATTTTGTTTATTCATGTTTCTATTTTAACGCTGGCTAACAGATATGGTTTTACAGTTTTTTGTGCCTGTTTATTTAATTCATTATATTAGAATGGGGCGTAAGTTAATTATTTTGTGATTTTGGCTGAAATGAGCGTGCCTCCCGCACCTGTTAAAGTTTGCTAGTTCATGTCAAAGGTGGTTAAGTGCTTGACGAAAACTTATGAATAACTATTTATTTGAAATGATTTATTATGTTGAATGAATATATTTGGATATATTATATATTATAATATTTAAAAATGTTATTCTGAAGTCATTTATTTAATTCAGTGGGGTTCAATGCATAAGTAAATTTTCTGGAGATTTTAAACTGGGCATGTCATGAAATGTGGGATCAGCTGGGTGAATGGGGTATTGTGATTTATTGAACCTGTAAGTAATTACCCATATAATTGTGCAGGGTTTCCGAATTAGTCGACAATCTGTCTTGCTCCAGAGGATGGCCGAACACCTTCCTTCCATGAAATAAATTCAATCACTTTCCAGCTAGCTGTCAGGACGAAGGGACGGACACACATGACAAGATCCTCAAACCTTATGCTTCTAACCAGGTGACATTTATTGCTTTTTTAAGAAAACAAAATGTTTGTGGCCGCTACACTTACTTGAGACATTTTGGAAATGCTCCAGTTTAGAACTTGGTTGCGCACAAGTCCAACGGGACATTTGGGGTTACATATTATCTTTAACATGCATTACTATTATAAACTATGTATCACTTTAAGGCTTACGCCTCAGAGAATTTGTAAACCCAGCCAGGGTCATGCATCACCCGAATTGATCTTAGTTTTTTTTTAACTGTAAATAGGGGCGGCACTGACTGTCACTGAATGATATTAGCGTTAAGTATGCATGCACGGGTGCCTCGGTACATTGCTGGGGAATTTTCGTGGTCACATTCATTTCCATTCAATTGGGTATTTGATTTGGGTTTTAATTTAAAGGTTGGGGGAGGTGCTTTAACCTGTGGGCGACACCTGTTGGTGCCGTTAGCCACAGGCCTGTAACATGTCATAGTTTGTTGGATCTAGTCCGGGCGCATGACCGTGCCTGAGGTCAAGTGGATTCTTTATGAACACCTCAAGTATGTTTTAGTAAATTAATTCCATAGATTCTGCTTTTCGAAATTCAATTCTACTGTTCAAATAATTTTGTAACCACTAAACTTTGCCATAGCCAGCACAAGAATTGTTAAATTTTTTTGTAATAACTCACAATAATAATTCATTGATAAATGTTAAAGGATGTAAAACGAATCAATACCAGTTATAAGTTATTTATGGGTGGTCACGTTCCACTGATTTTGTTTAAAATATTTTTGTTCAGAAAATAAAAGAAATGAGAATATGCAGTTTAGGCAACCGGGTATCCATGTTGAACTCGTGATGGCTCATTTATTATTATTTGGGATACGAAATTGATAATTACCTTTTATGCTTGGTACTTGTGTGCCGTTCTGACTATTTAGCCAATTTGACTTTGGCCTTTCACATACTTAGAATTTTTGGGGTGCTTCAACTCTGGTCTTGTGACTTATTATTTGGTTTTGGGTATGTCAATTGAGAAGTTTTAAGGTGGGCCGGATACTTGATCCGAATAAGAGGGTTTGAGGGTGTTACGATGACAATATATATGCTGTTAACCAGGTGGGCATGGTGTGTGCTAGTTATATGTAAATGTGTATCTATGTTAATTATATGTTGTGTGTTATGCCTTTATGTGATTGTTAGATTGTTGTACGTTGTTACGCATATATATATATATATATTGTAATAATTCAAATCAAATTAATATTGATCAGTGTTGAAGATATAAGCTATTATGGAGTATGTGACTCCGATGTAATCTAGTCCAATGTAATATGTTTAATTGGTGTGTAATTGGTGTGGCTCTCGACGTCTTACTGGCCTGAAACACTTCCTTAAGTTTCCCAGCTGGTCGAGTCCCAATGGTAGCAAGACCGGTCGAGTAGCGTAAAGTTGATGAAGAAATATATATGCTTGGCTTCGCCGAACGTTTCAAAACAAAATTTATTGTTTTGAAGGAAATTTAAAAAAAAATTGTTTATAAAAAAAAAATTATTTTAATTTTATTAATTAATTAATTAGGATCAATTAATTAATATAGGGCTGTGAAGTTTTAAACAGTGTAATGCTCTTCTGAAAATTTTTATTAAAGTTTTAGTATAATTTAAATAATCTATCACCACTCATAAGACTGTCTGTAAACCAATCGATATTTGTTTACCTTTCTATTTTTTAGGTTATCTTCACTTACGGGTGGTAAAGTCCTTGTAGATTATCAATTAGAATTATATTATTGGTAATTAGTATTATTGAAGAAATAAAGAACTATTAAGTATTGAAAAGTATTAATATTTTATTAAGTAATAGCAATATTGACTCTTATCGATTAGTATCGATTCTCAGGATATCGAAAAAAGTTACAAGTATATGATATAAAAATTATATAGGGTTCTTTAAACAGCCAGTTATTACCAAAGTCAGAGAAATCGGGCTAATATTTAAAAAGTATAACGTTACAATCAAATTAATAGTTATTAATAAACACAGACATTGAATAATAATTTGTAAATATAATAATTGTTTTCACCAAACAGCTGTGATGAACCAAGAAGGCGGGGTTCTGGCAATGATGAGACCAATATTGCAAATGGCTGCCGTGAAGTTAGTGAGATGTCATTCGTATATTGGACGTTCCAAATAAAAGATTTTCCTGTAGTATTCCTGTTCTGATGTCTGCGAATCTCTTGTAAAATGTTGTGTAGTGTCTAGTGTACTGTTTCTGAGTTGTATTTAGTGTATCCGTATAATTATTAGTTCAAACACTTTCCCCGGTTCCATCACTAATTTGGGTTAATGTATTACACAGTTTTCTTGTGTTTTGTGGTGTTTTTCAGAGTAGATTTATATTGTTCTGTGTTATGGAGTGTTACTTGATTGTTTCTGTTATAATATGATAGTTTTTAGAAGTATTCCACAAGTCACTCGCGATTTCACAATAACGTACTATACATTCGCTTGGTATGTCTATTATAGGTTGACCAAATGTATGTCATGTTAACCGTTCAAAAACCAATAATTAACTAACTGTTTCCTTCAGTTTCAATTAAACTCTTAGCCCATATAATATTATCCTTAACATTGTTCAAAAATATTTTCACATCCTGTGTACATTTTACTATTTCACTATATGAATGCCTAAACTTTGGTTATTTGTCAATTTTATTCACTAGATTTGATTTAAATTAATCTTTCAGTTCATTCTGGTTATTTTCAGATTAAATAATGCCATTTTATAGTGTTTTCTGTCCAAAAAATAGTAATTTCACTTTCAGTTTGGGTATACTCTGAAGAGTCCAAAACATCAAAATTTACTTCCTGTCATTATATAAATTCAGCCATTTTATCAGTTATATTTAATATTAATAATTCTATATTGTATTAAAAGGTTCCTATTCCCTTATTTTCTGGTAATTAATTGAATTAGTTGTATTCTGAAACATTATTCTGAAATATATGACTCCCATGTCTAAATTTCTGAGTTTAGTCATTTTATTTTTATTTATAATTCTGAATATAATTTATTAAAATCTCTCTAAATGGTATGTGCAATTATATGGCATGATCTCAAGTTTATTTTGTCTAAACCCCTTTTGTTTATTTGCATTTAATTGAGCAATTTCTCTGTTTTGATGAAGTTTGGTTTCCATTCTTTTGGCCTATGATTTTTTAACAATTTTTCTTACAAAATAATTTACAAACAATATATGATGTGTGATACCCTCTCTGACTTTTTACAAATAGTATTATAAATTAAACATGTTTTCAAATTACACAAAAACAATTAGTATTGGTTACAATACAAATAATAGTTAAACAAATAAAGAACATTTTTTTTTTTAAATAAATGGTTGTCTTCAAATCAGACATTTTGCAACAAAATTCCCATTTCCAACATGTAAACATGGTTTATAAAAAAGGTTTTGTACTAACTAACATCTTAATTACTCTCTACTATTTACAAGTGGTAATTATTTTTATAGTTCTGATGTTAGTTGTTTCAGACCCAAACAAATGGCCTTATATCTAAAACATTTTTAAACATTCTTGTACTATATACATTAAAACCTTATATTTATATTCTTATTTCTAACTATTATTATAAGTAGGATTCTACAGTTTTTATACAGTCTTTTATACCTTGTCTTTGGGGAATTGTACCCTGTCATTAACAAATAAATAGTATGAACTGTTCAAAAAGCACTATGAAATCTGTTTTTCTTTTTTCATGTAAAACAAAAATGTTATTTTAAACAGATTCATGTCTTATGAACAACATATTGTCACCGTACACATTTTAAGTCATTGAAAAATGCATATTTCATTGCATCCAATGTTTGTGATTGCCAAGAATGAAACACAAGGTTCATTTTTCATAATACCCAAAACTATCACTGGTTCACTTTGCACTTATATATTATGTTAATGCTAAATGGTCGTATAGTCTTATTAACATAATAAATTGGTTAGCGTTTTTTCAATGGAGATTTGTTCCATGGGTACTATATTATTGTTTCATCTCAGTTCACAGGAAACTTTTACTTTATACACTCCTCTCTCTTAAATTTATATACATGTGGTTTTTATTTCGTTATACTTTTGTTTTTAGATATATATTTTGGGGATATAGGGATTTGGGTGTCTTTTATAAGAGCATGACGTCTTCTTCAGGATGCTGCCCTCTTCTTCTTTCTTCAGTCTTCTTTTCTCCTGCCTTCTGGGACTGGTATCTTCTCCATCTGTTCTTGATGCCATCAGGTTTCTTGGGATCTTCTCCATCTTCTTCTTTAATTCAGAAATACACAACCTGTATTGGTTGATCTTGGCTTATTTTAGGGTTTCTCTTTTATTTATTCTCCCTCGTTGTGGGTTTGGTCATATTGTGTACTGCTTTGTTATTTACTATTTTACCTTCCTGGGTTATACCTTGAAAACCTTTGGTTATGAGACTGGTTTTGGATGACTCATCACTAGTAACTCCTTTTATTTTAACTTGTATTTTCTTTATAATAATGATTTCTTTCCACAGTTGCTATGAATTAATCTATTTATATTAAACTTAATGCTTTCTTCCAAATTTAAATATTATAACTTCATTATTCTAATGATCAATTGCCATTCAATATTATGCTTATATCTGTCACGCTACAGATTGCTCTCCTCCAGAAGTAATTATTTCAGACATGTTTATGGATGAAATAATTTCTTATGATAATTTCATCATTTCTTATAATTCATTTTCTTCTCCATTTTTATATCGACTTTTTTATATTAGAGTTTTATTAATTTTATATATATAATTATTTGTTTTACTACTGATCCTTTTCGGATAGTTAGTGTCTTCTGAGATATATTATAATTGTAATACATTTTCTTTCTATATCAACTTCGTGTTGCATCCTTGGGATATTAGTTCCCTAACATTCCCTATCACGTGGGCTGGGGCAGATCAGAGGGGCACTGTACGCTACTTCTCTGCTGGCCATACACCACTTCTATAAATTGAGTACAGGGGCATATCCATCCCTGCTCAAAAAACATAATGCTGCTGGAATTATCTTCAGTCAGTCATCGAATAAATAAATATAAAGTAGTCTCATTTTCGACTAATAAAAATATCTTTGGATTCTCCACTTCGTAGTCTCTCAGATTATCTCACATTTTCTATCTTAATAAATCTTCATAATCATTATTATACTCATTACATATATATTTTTTCAAACTCTTAACTTGTCTGATATATTTAATTTAATTATGGTTGAAAACCTTTCTTTTAATAATTCTGGTTACTGTTTACAGTGTAACTCTCTTTCTTCTCCATCTGAATTCTCTTTATACTTTCTTCTGGTTATTCATAGTATTAGCATGGTCTCTATATATAGTCTTTCTTATTCATTATTTGAATGGTCTTATTATATTATATTTAATTTTTTAACATTGTATCTTTACATTAGATATACAGGTTGTTATATTGATCATTTTATTTAAACATTTTGGTTGTTTCCTTTCTCTTAGAAAGTTATTAATCCACCTTCGCATTCATTAACATTAATTCATTTATATCATATTTCATGTGGTATTTCTTCTCTTTGCATTTCATATAGGGCTTATTATTACCATTGGTTCAAAATCATCTTCTCCATCTGTTTGGTATGAGTTGTTCTTCTTTGCTCTTAATTAACTGTTTTCATTATCGTTTCATAGGTAATTAGTCTCTTTGCTTCCAAATTTTTTCCTTCTCTGGCATATTACACTCTTTTTTGTTAGTCTTCTCTACTCCTTCAAATGCTATTGTGAATGTCTAGCATTTATTCTGGATTAACGTTAATTCTCTTTTCTGAATTAATCACTTTATTTTCTTCTCAATTCAATCATAATAGACACATAATTATTTTTTGGAACTTGGTTAGTTTTAATATAAAATTCAAACTATTCTTTTTATTTAATTGAAAAATATTTCTCATAAATCCTTGTAATATGTTGATCTTATCTTGTTTCAAAGTTCTGACGTTCTATCAACATTCAAATTCTGTTTAATTCATTTATTCCCAGAATTGTTTCATTCAGAATTGTTTATAGTAATGTGATCTTACTATTATTTCTGAATGTTTTGGTATTTCTCCAAATTCAAATTCTTCTTAATTATTTACCATAAAGTTTTCTCATAAACTTAGTTATAGTAAGTTAGTCTTACTTTATTCTTAAATTTTTTTGTAAAATTAAGTTCAAAATTCTCTCTCTTTCTCTTTCTTCCATAAAGTTTTGTTCTAAATTATCAGGTTGTAGTAAGAAGTACTTACTCAATTTTAAATTTTTATAATTATATTTCAATTCAAAAGTCTTTCTTTTTCTTTCTTCCATAAAGTTTGTTCCAAAATTATTAGGTTGTAGTAAGATGTACTTACATTATTTTTGAATTTTTAAAATTATTAAAAATTCTTTTTCTTTTAATTCTCCAGAATGTTCTTTTCAAAATATTAGGTTGTAAGATGTACTTACATTATTTTTAAATTTTTAATAAATTATTAAAAATTCTTTTTCTTTTAATTCTCCAGAATGTTCTTTTCAAAATATTAGGTTGTAAGATGTACTTACATTATTTTTAAATTTTTATAAATAAATTCAAAATTCTAAAACTCACAACTCATTCTTCATAATATTTCTTCATAGAAGCTTGATTGTACACTCCTTTGATTTTTCCTGAAACGATTTCCTTCAACTCATATGTATTGTTATGCTTATTATTTACCACAACATATGGGGTTATATTGTACTCTACACTGGCCCATTTTACTTATACTTTTGTAAGTTGATCTCCACTTTTTCTTTTCTTATAAATTTTCTTTTCTTTTATATACCCAGGAAGATGGACGATTTTCTTTACGTCGTTCCATTGCTCATATTTTTATTTATAATGTGCATTTTCTTAAATAGTCTTCATTCATAAAACCCAGTTTTGTTTCTATGTTTATTCTCCATATCATTTCCTTTCAATGATATTTATTTCGTCTCCTTCAACGTTGTTTTTCGCCGTAGTCGGTTATCATGATCCGTCCCTTTTCTTGATGCCGTGTGGTATTTGTGTCAACCAGGGTCCATCATCTCAGTTGCTCTTATAAAATTTACCCTAGGGCGCGACACTCGGTTATTATTACTGTTATTATTGTTATTACTAAAGTTATAATTATAGTAATTTCGGTTAGGTGGGTAAGGGCTGTCATCATTATTGTTGGGATATGGATTTCTCTGACTGTATGGGACATTATTATGTTGGTATAAATTGTTTCTATTGTATGGATAGGGGTTGTTATCCCTAACGCCGTTAGAATTACCGATACACTGGTTATTACACGGCGGGTTGTTAGGGCCGTCGTAATTACTGGGTTGGTTCCCTCTATCATCATATTGTATACACCAATACTTTTCTGGTCCATGTTTTGTGTTACTTGACAAATATCTGTGAGGATCTTCATCTGGGTTATCACTTATTATTTGTTTATCTGAAACACCATAAGCTGGTTTACCATCACATATCCACTCTGAAGGAATATATTTTAGTCTAACCGTACCCTGGAACTGTCCTGGATGGCACGTTAATGGAATACATTCTGGTGATTCATCTGTGTCATCATTACAGTCTGGTACGATATCACATTTCCATCTTTCTGTAATACACTGTCCAGTCCTGCGCTGAAATTGATCTTGTCCACATGTCGTATTCTGTTTACCTCTGGTCCTTTCCCATTGGTACACTACTGTCTTGTGGTAAATTATTTTGGAAATTACTTCGATTCTCCTTCTATAATTCCTGGAATTCATGATGTCTTTGTCATAGGTAATTGGGATATTATTGCCATCAATCAACCCATGTTTCATCATCTCCAACTCTTCCTTAGTTTTTATCAAATTTCTTGGATACATTCTCCTTTTCCTTGGTTTAATATCTTCCTGGTTTCGGTTAGTTTCAATTTCAGGTACTACCATTACTAGTTCCTGCGTTTTGTCATTTATTACTTCTTCTGGTTCTGGTTGACTATCTTCCTGCGTTTTATCATTTAGTACTTCTTCTGGTTCTGGTTGGCTATCATTTTTTATTTCTTCGGTCTTCTCCTTTCTTAATTCTTCCTTTTTTAATCTGTCCTCTCTTCTTTCTTTAATCCATTTTTGATGCTCCTCTCCCCTTTTTAATCTGTTCTCTCTTATCTCCTGATTTACCTCCCTTAACTCTTCTCTTAGAATTTGATTGTCCTCTCTCAGTTCTTCCAGCTTCTCCCCCATTTTCTCTTCCAACTTCCTGTTATCTTCTTTCAACTCTTCCTTCAATTGTCGGTTGTTTTTCTCTATCTTCTTCCTGGTTTCATCTATTTTCTGATTGGTATTTTCAATTTTATTAATTAACTCTTCTTTAGTCGCCTTGAATTCTTCCTTGAACGATTGGTTGTCTTCCTTCAATTCTTCCATGTTCTTGTTCATCCCAGTCAACTCTTCTTTTGTGGATTGATTATCCTTCTTCAATTCTTCTAATTTTTCTTCCATCTTCTCTTCCATCTTCTTGCTGTTTTCTTCCATCTTCTTCGTCAGGGACTGATTGTCTTCCTTCAATTCTTCTAACTTCTTATTTGTTTCTTCCTTGCCGGATTTGATATCTTCTTTCAAAGACTGGCTATCATTCCCCATTTTCTTACTCATTTCCATTATCATTCTCATCACATCTTGTATACTCCCCTCCTCCATTCGTGTCGGCTTTTCCAATGGTTCCTTCTGGGCATTGACTTCCCCTGTTTGCGTGGGTATCTCCGGTTGTTCAGTTTGTTTGGACAACACCGGTGGTAATACCTCTTCCGCTTCTACTGGCGTCGCCTCTTTATTGTCCATTTCTATTTCTAATTCTTTTTCGGCCTCCGCCGCCCGTTTCTTAGATGTTGCACGTCGTTGCATTTTCCCTTGAAATTCTCTGGCTTTGTAGCTGTTGCCTAGCTCCAACTAGTGATTGGGCAGAATTTATTGGCCTTCCAATCGCTAATTAAAGCCCCACGTTGGGCGCCAATTTGTAATAATTCAAATCAAATTAATATTGATCAGTGTTGAAGATATAAGCTATTATGGAGTATGTGACTCCGATGTAATCTAGTCCAATGTAATATGTTTAATTGGTGTGTAATTGGTGTGGCTCTCGACGTCTTACTGGCCTGAAACACTTCCTTAAGTTTCCCAGCTGGTCGAGTCCCAATGGTAGCAAGACCGGTCGAGTAGCGTAAAGTTGATGAAGAAATATATATGCTTGGCTTCGCCGAACGTTTCAAAACAAAATTTATTGTTTTGAAGGAAATTTAAAAAAAAATTGTTTATAAAAAAAAATTATTTTAATTTTATTAATTAATTAATTAGGATCAATTAATTAATATAGGGCTGTGAAGTTTTAAACAGTGTAATGCTCTTCTGAAAATTTTTATTAAAGTTTTAGTATAATTTAAATAATCTATCACCACTCATAAGACTGTCTGTAAACCAATCGATATTTGTTTACCTTTCTATTTTTTAGGTTATCTTCACTTACGGGTGGTAAAGTCCTTGTAGATTATCAATTAGAATTATATTATTGGTAATTAGTATTATTGAAGAAATAAAGAACTATTAAGTATTGAAAAGTATTAATATTTTATTAAGTAATAGCAATATTGACTCTTATCGATTAGTATCGATTCTCAGGATATCGAAAAAAGTTACAAGTATATGATATAAAAATTATATAGGGTTCTTTAAACAGCCAGTTATTACCAAAGTCAGAGAAATCGGGCTAATATTTAAAAAGTATAACGTTACAATCAAATTAATAGTTATTAATAAACACAGACATTGAATAATAATTTGTAAATATAATAATTGTTTTCACCAAACAGCTGTGATGAACCAAGAAGGCGGGGTTCTGGCAATGATGAGACCAATATTGCAAATGGCTGCCGTGAAGTTAGTGAGATGTCATTCGTATATTGGACGTTCCAAATAAAAGATTTTCCTGTAGTATTCCTGTTCTGATGTCTGCGAATCTCTTGTAAAATGTTGTGTAGTGTCTAGTGTACTGTTTCTGAGTTGTATTTAGTGTATCCGTATAATTATTAGTTCAAACACTTTCCCCGGTTCCATCACTAATTTGGGTTAATGTATTACACAGTTTTCTTGTGTTTTGTGGTGTTTTTCAGAGTAGATTTATATTGTTCTGTGTTATGGAGTGTTACTTGATTGTTTCTGTTATAATATGATAGTTTTTAGAAGTATTCCACAAGTCACTCGCGATTTCACAATAACGTACTATACATTCGCTTGGTATGTCTATTATAGGTTGACCAAATGTATGTCATGTTAACCGTTCAAAAACCAATAATTAACTAACTGTTTCCTTCAGTTTCAATTAAACTCTTAGCCCATATAATATTATCCTTAACATTGTTCAAAAATATTTTCACATCCTGTGTACATTTTACTATTTTCACTATATGAATGCCTAAACTTTGGTTATTTGTCAATTTTATTCACTAGATTTGATTTAAATTAATCTTTCAGTTCATTCTGGTTATTTTCAGATTAAATAATGCCATTTTATAGTGTTTTCTGTCCAAAAAATAGTAATTTCACTTTCAGTTTGGGTATACTCTGAAGAGTCCAAAACATCAAAATTTACTTCCTGTCATTATATAAATTCAGCCATTTTATCAGTTATATTTAATATTAATAATTCTATATTGTATTAAAAGGTTCCTATTCCCTTATTTTCTGGTAATTAATTGAATTAGTTGTATTCTGAAACATTATTCTGAAATATATGACTCCCATGTCTAAATTTCTGAGTTTAGTCATTTTATTTTTATTTATAATTCTGAATATAATTTATTAAAATCTCTCTAAATGGTATGTGCAATTATATGGCATGATCTCAAGTTTATTTTGTCTAAACCCCTTTTGTTTATTTGCATTTAATTGAGCAATTTCTCTGTTTTGATGAAGTTTGGTTTCCATTCTTTTGGCCTATGATTTTTTAACAATTTTTCTTACAAAATAATTCACAAACAATATATGATGTGTGATACCCTCTCTGACTTTTTACAAATAGTATTATAAATTAAACATGTTTTCAAATTACACAAAAACAATTAGTATTGGTTACAATACAAATAATAGTTAAACAAATAAAGAACATTTTTTTTTTTAAATAAATGGTTGTCTTCAAATCAGACATTTTGCAACAAAATTCCCATTTCCAACATGTAAACATGGTTTATAAAAAAGGTTTTGTACTAACTAACATCTTAATTACTCTCTACTATTTACAAGTGGTAATTATTTTTATAGTTCTGATGTTAGTTGTTTCAGACCCAAACAAATGGCCTTATATCTAAAACATTTTTAAACATTCTTGTACTATATACATTAAAACCTTATATTTATATTCTTATTTCTAACTATTATTATAAGTAGGATTCTACAGTTTTTATACAGTCTTTTATACCTTGTCTTTGGGGAATTGTACCCTGTCATTAACAAATAAATAGTATGAACTGTTCAAAAAGCACTATGAAATCTGTTTTTCTTTTTTCATGTAAAACAAAAATGTTATTTTAAACAGATTCATGTCTTATGAACAACATATTGTCACCGTACACATTTTAAGTCATTGAAAAATGCATATTTCATTGCATCCAATGTTTGTGATTGCCAAGAATGAAACACAAGGTTCATTTTTCATAATACCCAAAACTATCACTGGTTCACTTTGCACTTATATATTATGTTAATGCTAAATGGTCGTATAGTCTTATTAACATAATAAATTGGTTAGCGTTTTTTCAATGGAGATTTGTTCCATGGGTACTATATTATTGTTTCATCTCAGTTCACAGGAAACTTTTACTTTATACACTCCTCTCTCTTAAATTTATATACATGTGGTTTTTATTTCGTTATACTTTTGTTTTTAGATATATATTTTGGGGATATAGGGATTTGGGTGTCTTTTATAAGAGCATGACGTCTTCTTCAGGATGCTGCCCTCTTCTTCTTTCTTCAGTCTTCTTTTCTCCTGCCTTCTGGGACTGGTATCTTCTCCATCTGTTCTTGATGCCATCAGGTTTCTTGGGATCTTCTCCATCTTCTTCTTTAATTCAGAAATACACAACCTGTATTGGTTGATCTTGGCTTATTTTAGGGTTTCTCTTTTATTTATTCTCCCTCGTTGTGGGTTTGGTCATATTGTGTACTGCTTTGTTATTTACTATTTTACCTTCCTGGGTTATACCTTGAAAACCTTTGGTTATGAGACTGGTTTTGGATGACTCATCACTAGTAACTCCTTTTATTTTAACTTGTATTTTCTTTATAATAATGATTTCTTTCCACAGTTGCTATGAATTAATCTATTTATATTAAACTTAATGCTTTCTTCCAAATTTAAATATTATAACTTCATTATTCTAATGATCAATTGCCATTCAATATTATGCTTATATCTGTCACGCTACAATATATATATATCATGTTTATGGGTTATGTGACTTACTGGGAGGGTCGATACTATGCGCCATTCTTACCTTATTTAGAAGTAACTGTATTCTGCTCAGTAATATCAGCTCAATTATTTGGCGATGCCTATGTCTAATATGAATTATAATAACGATTTTAAGAATAATAATGATTGTGGTTTTTGAGATTTTGAGCTATTCTTAACAAGTGAAAGCACTTGTAATATTAACTTAATCATTCAAAGGCGCATATATCGTATACTGGGGGAATTCATTGTACAAAATATAACTACAATAAATCTTGTTATTGTTATCTTAGAGCAGAGTTTCATTTGCAAGACCCGTCATACTGGACCCAGCGCATTTTTGGCTTCTCTAGGCTCTTGCCTAGTTCTAAATAACTAGTGGCCTCTCTTTCAAAAAAAAAAATAAATAAATAAATAAATAAAAAGTTTTTATATTGTAACATTACATTTGGAACAAATTGATATCGTACCAGATTTAATGAGGACCATGGATAAGAAACTAAACAAGAAGAAAAATATCTTTCAAAATGATAGTGAAGAGGAACGAATAACTACTATAGACTGACTTGCACTACAACTGACCGTACCCAAATTAATGATTAGGCAAAGTGATGCAAAATACCCCGATTATGACATGAACTTCAATAAATGACAAAATAATACTTATAAAGACAGACAGCTTATGTACCAATACTATAAGGAAACAAATGGTTTTATCAAATGTATCAAATTATAAAGATAATCAAAATGCAAGTTGAGGGATAATAGGCCCAAACATACAATACAATGTAAAAAGAAATATTAGTAAGTTATTAATTTGAATGATATAATGAAATAATATAAAAAAACCATTATTATAGATACATGAAACATACAACTAATTGTAAAGAATAGTGGACATAATGTTGTCCAGAGAATAATGAATAATAAACCATGAAGAAAATAATAATACACTACAGAAAGTAAAGAAAGACTAATGTACCATAGCTTATAAGATAATACTGTAAATAATATTTTATAACAAGAGTGAAGTGATGAGGGAAAAGTTAGCAATAATTAATCAAACAGAACAGACTGTATAGATTAATTAGTTCTTTTAATGACAATAAAAATGTAAACCAAACACAAAAACAAGGAATGTGACAAGTAGAAATACAATACAATGTATTATAGTATTAAATGTATTTTAATGAATAAGGAAGTAGCTGCATATTATGTATCAGTGAAACCAAAACAATCAGTGACAAAGTGTATAAACAAGTGAATTATAGTAAGTGTTAATCACTCAGACAGGACTGGGGAGATTAATACCAGTGTTAAGGTGAGCCTAAGAAAACTTATTTACATTGTTAATAATAAATAATCATTGATTTATGTTATGTGTATGTTAGTGAAGGTTGAAGTAGACTATCAAGAACAATTTACAATAATTGTCTGTGATTAATAATAAGAACTGTAAATAGTAGGAAAGGAATTAATGCCTACAAGACTATAGGCTGTGATGCCAAGTAAAGGTAATTATGTTATTAGTAATCACATATTCTTAATTTTGTTAGTAAAACTATCACAAAGGTTCAACTGGATAATCAGGAACAATTGTAGTTACTTATATAATCAGGTAATAAAGTAATGTTTGTATAATAAGGAAAAGTATAGTGTCATGTAATCAGATTTGAGTAGGCCTAGAAAGCCGAATATGATTTTTAGCATATCCTGATACTCTTATGTAATGTAATAATGTAAATCACAATATATAGTGAGTAATTACCAATTTTGTTATTATAATTACGTATATAAGTCATAATACTTAATATTATATATAAAAAATTTAAGCCAATGTTAAAATAAACAAACTATTATCAGAATAGCCAGTGAAGTAACAAACCATTATAAATTAATAAGAAATAGTAAAACTAACAAAGCAGACAGTAGTTCTATAAGGGTAATCACATTTTTTGAACAAATAAATGAATTAGCAAATGTTTTTGTGGATGGCAAACTGTATGAAGCCATGTAAAACCAACTTTTGTAAATTTTAGGAAATACTGTTAGAATTTTGTAAAACAAATGTTGACGGATGAATAGATTTATAGTTAATGGTATACATAACAAATCCAGAATCAAAATAATCCGTTTTAAGTTATTTAAGAAAAATTCAAATAGCAAAAATGTAACATCTGTATTTCTTAAGTAAAAGTAGGCATGTTTAGTGTCTATATGTCACAAATGTAAAGACCAAAATAATGATGCTAGTAGTTTTAAATTCCCAATCAGTACAGAAAAGTTATACTAATTTGAAGGTTTTGACCAAATTCAGACATTGAAATAATGAATTTGTATGACAATGTATATCTGAATCAACCAACCAGATTTCAAGTTTTACCTTAGCAACCAAAAATTTCAATTAATAAAAGAAGACTTCTTTAACAATGGTCATTAAATACAGACGCGTTAGTAAAACGTCTTATATAATTATACTTTAAACTGTGAAAACACGTACCAGACTTAGTAAAACAAATCGATGTACATAAGACAAAATATTATAATCAGGAGAGGAACATCCAGCATTTAATATAGAAGAATTGAGATCCAGGGAGAAGAACCAAAGAAGACGTGGACCCTATCTTCATCCTAGAAACATTTAAAGAAGAGGATCTGGTGAATTTAAACAATTTATTATATTATGTGTCAAAACCAACATTTGTGTACACGACTTTCTAGAAATTAATCAAAATAAAACTACTGACACTATATCACACCAAAACTAAAGAACACTCACAAATAACACGAATTGAGCATTACACTTTTTTGAACACCATAAGAACCTTTAACGATAACTAATAAGCACATAAGCTGGTCATAACCTCTAATAACAAGCAGCCAATACTCGACTGCCTGTGTGCACTTTACACACTAAAACTTTGTAATATCCTTGTACTGTGAAATTTGTATTTTGATTTAAAGAATAGTATTATTTGTTTAAACGTAATCCCCGAATCAGATACGCCCTGAGATAATTTATTTTAATAGAAATAATAAACTTCGTCATTATTTTGGCCTGGCTGACTACTGAATAATATTTATAACTACTGTACCAACATTTAAAGAAGACGCATAATTTTGTCACATTTGTAATTACCGGAAAAAGAAAACGAGAAATAATTAACCAATGCTTCACTGAATAAATGGTTTCTATAAAGATATATGTTTGGTGTTATATTTGCGTCATTATTATTGCTGTTTCATTTTAAAAAATAAGTTAACATAGCACAGTGGACAGAATGACGGTTGGCAACTGTGGGTGACGTCATTGGAACTGCACGTATATTGGGAGCGAGCGGCAGAATACAAAATAATCTACCGTTCAACATATCATATTAATGGTTACAGATTGACAACAACAACGGTGTGGTTGAATAATTTTAATACATATATATTGAATTTGTTAAAATTTGACGCATGCTACGTGGAGCATAAGAACTCGTATCTCAACACAAATTGTTATATTGTTTACTCGTGAGACCTCATCTCAGTTATTTATTACTGTTACAAATTGACGACTCCAGTGTGAGGCGAAAGTAGTAGTCTCATAAAGATAATTTGTAATAAATTGGCGAACCAACGTGTGAGGCGATAAATTGAATTACAATTTATAAATAAACAAACAGAAATAAACAAAAATGAGGAAGCGAGAAACATCGCGCAAACGATCAGCCGAAACCGAGGAAGTAAGCGGATTAAACATGGAAGACAAGGAAGCAACACCGGTTGAGGAAGTGGAAACTATAACAAGGAAGGATCCGGAGAAACAACCAGAAGAAACCACACAAACAGAAAGCGAGAAGACGCAAAAAATGTTCAAATGTATGATGGAATTAATGCAGGAAACTAGGAAGAAAACGGAGGAGAGTAATAAGAAACTAAAGGACGAAATGAAGGGAGACTTCAGCAAGAAAATGGAAGAATTAAGCGACAAGAGTAATAAGAACTTAGTAATATTGAAGGAAGACTTGAGTAAGAAGATGGAGGAAATAAAGAGTGATAATAAACAAACTAAGGAGGAATTGAGCCAAGAATTGAAAGAGAATAGCAGGAAAATGGAGGAGAAAATAGACGCAAATAATAAAGCATTGAGGGAAGAATTGAAGGGAAATTACCAAGAGACCATGAAAAAATTGGATGAACACAAAGAGTCATTAAAAGAAGAGTGGAATAACAAGATGGAAATTAATAACCGGCAATTGCAGGAAGAATGGGACAAGAAGCTGGAAGAACCAGTGACTGAAATTAAAAGGGTAGAATCCGAGACCAAGGAAAAGTGTGAGCGGATGAACCAAGAGATACTGAGCATCCGGGAAGAAACGAATGGACGAATAGAAAATATACGAACCAACCAAGCAGTGATGGGAGAAAGATTAGAAAGCATGGGTACTAGTCTTAATCGAGTACAAGACCAAACAACTGCCCATAGAGATGAAATTAACTCTCTAAAAAACAGACAATGTACCGGTGCCCATACCACATGTGAGGAAAACCGAGAAGTTATCGACTTCCAGAACTACAGAAGAAACCCCATGCTATTCTTAGAATGGGTAGAAGAGAAAATAGAAAAAACCAGAGAAGACAGATGGTCCGTAATTAGAAGTATGCTGGACGAAATGTTCAGAAAAGTCTATGACAATTGGTGGATGGCGATGCGGCCGAACATACACAATTTCCAAGAATTTAAAAAACAATTCAAATCTAAGTATTGGTCTGATGCCACGCAACATATGATAAGAAGTGACATAGGATTGGGCCGATATGACCTACACGGCAAACAAACTCTGACCGCATATTTTCTTGGTAAAATAAACATAGCCAGACATTTAGAGCCTGCAATTCCTACCGAATGTTTAGTGAGGCTATTAGCTTACCACTATGGTGGAGAAATTACGAGAGGCCGAATAAACGGACGTATACAAACCATCGAGGAGATGTCGACATTATTAGCGGAGATGGAACAGGAGAAGAGCTTCCTCCAGTACAGACGAAGGAGCGATAAAATGAATAGAAATAGTGGTCGCCGCAACGCCCAATATGAAAACAACGGGCAAAGACCGAACAATAATTACAACAACAACGGTAACCACTATCAACGTGGTTACCAAAACAACAATAACAATACCAACTATCCACGAAATAATGCGGCAAATAATAACAACAATAACAACAACCACTATTACCGTAGCTCTCCTACGAATAATAATAATGGGTACCAGCATGCCAATGATAGAGACAACCATTACCAGAACAACCGAGGTTATAACAACAATTACGATAACCGATACAGACAGAATAATAATGGCAATTATAACAATCAAAACCAAACATATCGAAGACATGTGAATTATGTGAGCATTGACGAGAGAGATGTGGGAAGACGTTCGTACCAGGGACGAACGAATTATAATGGGAACCGTGGGAGAAGTTTTCAGGAAGAGAATAACCAGCACTACCGGGATGAACATAGACGAAGTAGGAGCTGCGACGACAACAGGAATAACAGAAACACAGTAACGTTCGATAATAACGCCATTGAGGTACAAGAGTTACACAATAGAGACAACAGGTCAATAGGGTCAACCAGACAACAGGACTGAGGAGATCAGCCCTGATTTAAACGGACCACGGCAGTGAAAAACCATCAGGTCCCATCACTGAACCGACAATTTGGGTACTTACTAGGACGAGACAAAATGACTGACAATACAATGACGATAGTGCGCAATCACTTCTTAAAAAATGTGAGAGAAGAATTGCTAAACGAAGATACGATAACGCACAATAGTTCGAATAATGAGATTGCCTATATTATTGCCCAAGTGAATGGACTAGACACAAGATTCATGATAGATACGGGTGCAAACGTGTCGTTAATCGATAACAACGAATACCTCAAAATTCAAAAATTTAGTAAGATCATCTTACCAACTCTACCAATCCAGAATATAATTTTAAATGAAGCCAATTAAAACAAATTTGAATAATCTCAAAATTCAAACAAATAGTAAGGACAACTTACAGTACATTTTGATAATGTTATTATGAACCAAGTGAATAAACAAATGTGAATAAATTTCAAAATTCTAAACAAAGTAAGCACCTCTTATTAAATATAATTATGAACTTATTATTGGAATATAAAAGAAAGATGCAACATCCATGAATCAGAAGAAACCATAGTGCTATAAAATGAATAAGAAAAGACAAATGTAGACAATCGACGATGAAAATAAGACAAAACTAGAAACGAATTTACTACAAATAACCTATCATGATTGTGAGAGAATCAACAACAACTATAGATACAGATACTTGTTATGTTTTAATTAAATAAAGATAGTGAATAAAAAATGAAGATTAAGCAGTACTGATAAAAAAGGAAAGAAGATAGTACCAATTGAAAAAAAAATGTGTTATTAATATCGCCACAAGAAAATAAACATCTGAAAGAATCAATGGAAAGAAATATTTAGATCTGAGAAGTTAAACTGAGTTAACCATCCCAAGAATATATTATTATATTATTTTTATTTGATTTAGTCGTGAATAGACTAGTGATTATTAAATGTGATTGACTGATGAGATAGCTCCAGCAATCGATATTATTTATGTATTATGTATTATAAGGACAGCGGGGTATTAGGTCAAGAGAGCCCCCCGACTGATTCCAAAATATATGGTGATTAATTTGTTAGGGAAGTAACATGTTCCAGGGATAGAACACTTATAATAAGACAAGTATACCAGATCATAAAAAGAATAACAAGTGATAACATGAAAGATAAGATAATTGATAATTTCAACAAAAATACTATTTTATTAAAACAATCAAATTTGGTGGCAGGGTAGTATGTAACATTATATTTGGAACAAATTGATATCGTACCAGATTTAATGAGGACCATGGATAAGAAACTAAACAAGAAGAAAAATATCTTTCAAAATGATAGTGAAGAGGAACGAATAACTACTATAGACTGACTTGTACTACAACTGACCGTACCCAAATTAATGATTAGGCAAAGTGATGCAAAATACCCCGATTATGACATGAACTTCAATAAATGACAAAATAATACTTATAAAGACAGACAGCTTATGTACCAATACTATAAGGAAACAAATGGTTTTATCAAATGTATCAAATTATAAAGATAATCAAAATGCAAGTTGAGGGATAATAGGCCCAAACATACAATACAATGTAAAAAGAAATATTAGTAAGTTATTAATTTGAATGATATAATGAAATAATATAAAAAAACCATTATTATAGATACATGAAACATACAACTAATTGTAAAGAATAGTGGACATAATGTTGTCCAGAGAATAATGAATAATAAACCATGAAGAAAATAATAATACACTACAGAAAGTAAAGAAAGACTAATGTACCATAGCTTATAAGATAATACTGTAAATAATATTTTATAACAAGAGTGAAGTGATGAGGGAAAAGTTAGCAATAATTAATCAAACAGAACAGACTGTATAGATTAATTAGTTCTTTTAATGACAATAAAAATGTAAACCAAACACAAAAACAAGGAATGTGACAAGTAGAAATACAATACAATGTATTATAGTATTAAATGTATTTTAATGAATAAGGAAGTAGCTGCATATTATGTATCAGTGAAACCAAAACAATCAGTGACAAAGTGTATAAACAAGTGAATTATAGTAAGTGTTAATCACTCAGACAGGACTGGGGAGATTAATACCAGTGTTAAGGTGAGCCTAAGAAAACTTATTTACATTGTTAATAATAAATAATCATTGATTTATGTTATGTGTATGTTAGTGAAGGTTGAAGTAGACTATCAAGAACAATTTACAATAATTGTCTGTGATTAATAATAAGAACTGTAAATAGTAGGAAAGGAATTAATGCCTACAAGACTATAGGCTGTGATGCCAAGTAAAGGTAATTATGTTATTAGTAATCACATATTCTTAATTTTGTTAGTAAAACTATCACAAAGGTTCAACTGGATAATCAGGAACAATTGTAGTTACTTATATAATCAGGTAATAAAGTAATGTTTGTATAATAAGGAAAAGTATAGTGTCATGTAATCAGATTTGAGTAGGCCTAGAAAGCCGAATATGATTTTTAGCATATCCTGATACTCTTATGTAATGTAATAATGTAAATCACAATATATAGTGAGTAATTACCAATTTTGTTATTATAATTACGTATATAAGTCATAATACTTAATATTTTATATAAAATTTTTAAGCCAATGTTAAAATAAACAAACTATTATCAGAATAGCCAGTGAAGTAACAAACCATTATAAATTAATAAGAAATAGTAAAACTAACAAAGCAGACAGTAGTTCTATAAGGGTAATCACATTTTTTGAACAAATAAATGAATTAGCAAATGTTTTTGTGGATGGCAAACTGTATGAAGCCATGTAAAACCAACTTTTGTAAATTTTAGGAAATACTGTTAGAATTTTGTAAAACAAATGTTGAAGGATGAATAGATTTATAGTTAATGGTATACATAACAAATCCAGAATCAAAATAATCCGTTTTAAGTTATTTAAGAAAAATTCAAATAGCAAAAATGTAACATCTGTATTTCTTAAGTAAAAGTAGGCATGTTTAGTGTCTATATGTCACAAATGTAAAGACCAAAATAATGATGCTAGTAGTTTTAAATTCCCAATCAGTACAGAAAAGTTATACTAATTTGAAGGTTTTGACCAAATTCAGACATTGAAATAATGAATTTGTATGACAATGTATATCTGAATCAACCAACCAGATTTCAAGTTTTACCTTAGCAACCAAAAATTTCAATTAATAAAAGAGGACTTCTTTAACAATGGTCATTGAATACAGACGCGTTAGTAAAACGTCTTATATAATTATACTTTAAACTGTGAAAACACGTACCAGACTTAGTAAAACAAATCGATGTACATAAGACAAAATATTATAATCAGGAGAGGAACATCCAGCATTTAATATAGAAGAATTGAGATCCAGGGAGAAGAACCGAAGAAGACGTGGACCCTATCTTCGTCCTAGAATCATTTAAAGAAGAGGATCTGGTGAATTTAAACAATTTATTATATTATGTGTCAAAACCAACATTTGTGTACAAGACTTTCTAGAAATTAATCAAAATAAAACTACTGACACTATATCACACCAAAACTAAAGAACACTCACAAATAACACGAATTGAGCATTACACTTTTTTGAACACCATAAGAACCTTTAACGATAACTAATAAGCACATAAACTGGTCATAACCTCTAATAACAAGCAGCCAATACTCGACTGCCTGTGTGCACTTTACACACTAAAACTTTGTAATATCCTTGTACTGTGAAATTTGTATTTTGATTTAAAGAATAGTATTATTTGTTTAAACATAATCCCCGAATCAGATACGCCCTGAGATAATTTATTTTAATAGAAATAATAAACTTCGTCATTATTTTGGCCTGGCTGACTACTGAATAATATTTACAACTACTGTACCAACATTTAAAGAAGACGCATAATTTTGTCACATTTGTAATTACCGGAAAAAGAAAACGAGAAATAATTAACCAATGCTTCACTGAATAAATGGTTTCTATAAAGATATATGTTTGGTGTTATATTTGCGTCATTATTATTGCTGTTTCATTTTAAAAAATAAGTTAACATAGCACAGTGGACAGAATGACGGTTGGCAACTGTGGGTGACGTCATTGGAACTGCACGTATATTGGGAGCGAGCGGCAGAATACAAAATAATCTACCGTTCAACATATCATATTAATGGTTACAGATTGACAACAACAACGGTGTGGTTGAATAATTTTAATACATATATATTGAATTTGTTAAAATTTGACGCATGCTACGTGGAGCATAAGAACTCGTATCTCAACACAAATTGTTATATTGTTTACTCGCGAGACCTCATCTCAGTTATTTATTACTGTTACAAATTGACGACTCCAATGTGAGGCGAAAGTAGTAGTCTCATAAAGATAATTTGCAACAATATAGATATAAACCATAAAAGGAAATAGGGGTTACAAATGGTAGCAGAGAGCGTGGTTCATTCTAGGGTTGAACCCTTGGGTCCTTTGTTGTGATGGGGCTTGCAAACTCGGAAATAGTTTGGAAAAAACATCAACTTCAGAAATATTGGAAAATGGAAATAGATAGATGCAATGGCAGGGTTGATATCGTATGTATGTATATAGGTATTATGTATGAATTATTGCTATGTGATTTGAATTGTAAACCTGGTGCCGCCACGTGGCATGTGTTGTAGTTGGGTTTTGGTTGTTTTTAAGACTGGACCTTACCGGAGATCACGTGGGGATGGGCTCCCTTATTTATTGTATGGAAGTAATAGCGCGTGCGGTTAGCGGGATGCGGTATGGTCCGACTGGAAGTCGGTACCGTCCGACTGAAATTGTGATAAAGTCTTGGTTGAAATGTTATATGTTGTGGGAGGTGTTCGGTGGTGTGGATTGTATGTTGGTGTTAGTGTCTGATGTCGTTTCTTCTTCGAGTCTGGAGACTGACGGAGAGTTAGTTCTGGAGCGGGTCAGGTTTTCGCAGCGCTAGGAAACCCGGGGGTCCACTTGATGGAAGAGAGAGTACTCAAGTTTTTCTTTTTGTAGGTCATATTTGTGTTAGGTGTTTAGTGGGGATTTGTTTGCTTATTGTTTGTTTTGAATTGTGCAATTCTGGTGGTGGTATGCTAGCAGAAGTTGCCCCATCCCATTTCAGGCGTTCTCCAGAAATTTCCGGTGGTGAATGGATTTGATGAGGACCAGCTGCTGGTTTTCTTGGACCTGGGGCTGCAGTTGGCAGATTTCCCAGGGGTGTCCGATGGGGAGGTCTTGTCTCTTATATACCCGTATTGCCGGGGTCCGTTGGCTGAGCTGGTCACCAACACTCTGCGTCGGGGTGACAGTGTTGATGCTTTCCATGGGGAGGTGTTGAACTTCTTCCTACCCATTCGACGACGTGATCAGTTGAAGTTTAAGTTATTCTATCGCCTACAGGCCAACGGAGAGGCGTTGGGGGATTTCGTTCACGAGGTAAGGAAAGCTGCCCGTATATTAAGGTTGGGGTTGCCCGAGACGGAAGTCATACAGGTAATACGAGAAGGTCTGAATCCCCAAGAGAGATCCCGGCTGGTTTTCGCGGAGCCTGCACGTTGTTTTGCAGACCTGGACCGGTGGTGTGTGCATGCCAGGAGGGTCCAGGAGAATGATGAGTCCCGGGGAAGAGCTGCTATGGATGTCCAATACTCCAGTGGTTTGTTAGGAAGATCTAAAAAGGACAAACATGGTGGTTGGAGGAGAACACAAGAGACTGTCAGAAAGCCTGAATATTCCGGAAGTAATGGAGGCTACAAGGGGGTAGCAAGTGAGAAGACGGTAACAACAGCTACAGCACAGAAAACAAAGCAGTATGAAATTAACAGGGGGAGAAGAAGTTATGTTAGGGAACAAACATCGGCAAGTAGGAAGCCTGTACCAAGGCGTTATTCCTATTCGGAGAAAAAGGAAACTTTAAAGGTTCCAGAGGAAGTACAAGTGCCTAAGAGAGTAGTAGATGAAGAAGGTGAAGCAGAAGAAGAAAAGCGGAATGACTTCTGTGGATCGATACAGCACGACAAGAAAACGTCTGTGGATACTGAGTTACAGGACTCGAAGAGGACGTCATGGTTGAATCCAGAGGCCACAGAATTTGTTCCGGTATCTCCATCTCGGTTCGTAAGGGATCCAGAGCCTGTAACATCATCATCACCTACGCCGGGATATGAGAAGTCATTTGATGGTGTAGCTTTACCATTGCCAGTAGAAATTAATTTAGTCATTGCACATGAGCCTGAACAGCTGGATTCCAGGGTGGAAAATGTTGAGGACGTTGTAGTTGCGGAGAGTAGTGAAGGAGAGGAATCGAAGGAAGAGGCAGAAGAGCGGTCTGCAGATGTTGCACAGGAAGGTATAGTTGTAGGTGTTAGGGAGACTGTAGAGTCTGAGGTTGCGGATGGACACAGGGATGTCCAGGCTGCAAGTGTTTCTGAGGTTGTGGATGGACAAGGGGATGTCCATGCCGCAAGTGTGGTAGAAGTAGATGAGGTAGAAGTTGAGGAGAAATTTGGTGGCGGTGTTGTGGAGTGTGCGAGTGAGAATGATGTAGTGTGTGAAGATGTGCAGACGCCTTCTGTAAGTAGGGTTGAGGATTCCGAGGAACGGAAAGGAGTTCCAGGTGGACCAGATGAGCAACTAGAAGAGGATGAGGATGTGCAGTGTTCGGATGGTGGTAGTGGACGTGATGGCGATGATGTTGATGATGAATGTGTTGATGAAAAGGAGGATGTCAATGAGATTGGAGAAGAAGTTGGTGAAGAAGTTTGCGAAGGAGCTGGTGACGAGTGTGATGAAGAAATTGGTGAGGAGCTACTGGAAGATGGTGAGGAGCTGCAGTGTCATGAGGTTGATTTGGATTATGGGGACAGAAAAGGGGAAATTGTAGAAGAAGAGGAGTTAGATGATAAGCATAATCCAAAGCGGAGTGAAAGCAGTGAGGTAAGTTGCCTTGATTCTGATTCAGAGGAAACCCGCCAGTACAGTTCAACGCGAGATAATTTCTCCGAGAGTGGTGTCCGAAAGGAAGGAGTACCTAAAGTCCGTCATCGAAAGGTAAGAAGAAGCGGTTAATTGGTAGCGGGTAGATGTTCCCCACACTCCCAGTGGTGTTCATCTATTTCAGGGTTGCTCCCTGCCCACGCGAGCCTTGGTTTCCTCCATTCAGCCTTATTTCCGGAGGGAGCCATGTCCTCACCCTTACTCCTAGCTATTGACCCCCTTTAATGATCCTTGCTCTTTTCATCTTCCCAATTTTCCTACCCCTACTAAAAAAAAAAGGAGAATGTTAGAGAGTTAGAGAAAGTGCCCTTGGATTGTCGTGGTCTTGGAGATCGTCAGTTTCCCCTGTCTGGAGAGGTTAGATGGAGTGATGGTGTGCTGTTGTTGGTTGTTAATAGTTGTTGATGTTGATGTTGTTCATTGTAGGGTCCGAGCCATGCCGCATTCTTCGCTTGTTTCCCGGGTGTTTTTGTTGAGAGAGAGAATTGTATTTATTGTGTATTGACGTTGGCAGAGAAGTAAACCCCCCATATAGTTATGGTCTTTTTGATGAAGTAAGAGTTGAGATTAATGTTCGCGTGCCCTTGATGCGGTCCTCTCTGTCTGGCTAGGCGGGGCCGTCCGCCCTTGTGTAGGGATGTGGGCCAGCCATATGGCAGGGATGGAGATGCCTTGTTGGTGCATGTGGCTGGCCGGTCCAAGAGATGGACGAGAAGTAGTACGGTCACTCACATACCAAGGTGGGAGATACCTTGTTTGGTCTTAGGACGGGTATGTGAGTGGGACCGGTGGGAGTAGGTGATGGTCACCGGAGAGGGTGACGTGTTGGGGCGGTCCCGTGGGGTTGGCGGGGTGGAGAGGGTCGCATGGGGAATGGACGCAGTTGTGAGGTTCCTCTGTTCTCCTGAGAGCGAGTGCTGCTGGGCCGCCATGATCACAAAGTCCACTAGGTTGTTTTGGAAGGGGGTACACTGCAGGGTACCCTCCCTGAGTTTAACTGTGAGGCAACCATGTTGCCATTTTGGGATGGGGGTGTGCCGTGTTTTGGAAAACTCGGCTGTGTTTTTTTTTCTACGAGAACGGTCTGCGTTGAGTTATTAAATTAAGTATTATCGGCATCTTGCCGACGTAATAAATTACGTCCGTCTCATTATCTTGCCACCGGGCCGATCCGCGCGCGCTCTGGGTCCAGAGTTTGTACTATTTTTTCCGGAGTTGTAATGACCAGTTCACTCTCAGCTTCCGACGTAGTTGCCCGTCTATATTTGCCTGACAGCCTTGACTTGAAATTTTGTCTACTATCTTTTACTATGTATAAGAAAAAGCTACGCGACCTTCCGGTAAGTGTGTTTAAGATATATTACTTACTATTTAATAAAAATAAATTATATTTTACCTAATATCAACGCTGATGTAGGGCGATATATTGTATTAATTTATATTAGCACGTGGCATGCACCAGGCTAAATTTTGTTTATTCATGTTTCTATGTTAACGCTGGCTAACAGATATGGTTTTACAGTTTTTTGTGCCTGTTTATTTAATTCATTATATTAGAATGGGGCGTAAGTTAATTATTTTGTGATTTTGGCTGAAATGAGCGTGCCTCCCACACCTGTTAAAGTTTGCTAGTTCATGTCAAAGGTGGTTAAGCGCTTGACGAAAACTTATGAATAACTATTTATTTGAAATGATTTATTATGTTGAATGAATATATTTGGATATATTAGTTGTCTTGATTATTCATCTCTTCTTTCACAGCACTAACACTTAACTAAAAATGAACTTTTTTCATGTGAAACTTACTATTTTATTGGACGCGTTTCGGCTTAGTATCCGCCTTCTTCAGCTTTGGTAACAGACTCCAGTAACTGTCTGTTACCAAAGCTGAAGAAGGCGGATACTAAGCCGAAACGCGTCCAATAAAATAGTAAGTTTCACATGAAAAAAGTTCATTTTTAGTTAAGTGTTGGATATATTATATATTATAATATTTAAAAATGTTATTTTGAAGTGATTTATTTAATTCAGTGGGGTTCAATGCATAAGTAAATTTTCTGGAGATTTTAAACTGGGCATGTCGTGAAATGTGGGTTCAGCTGGGTGAATGGGGTATTGTGATTTATTGAACCTGTAAGTCATTACTCATATAATTGTGCAGGGTTTCCGAATTAGTCGACAATCTGTCTCGCTCCAGAGGATGGCCGAACACCTGCCTTCCATGAAATAAATTCAATCACTTTCCAGCTAGCTGTCAGGACGAAGGGACGGACACACACGACAAGATCCTCAAACCTTATGCTTCTAACCAGGTGAAATTTATGCTTTTTTAAGAAAACAAAATGTTTGTGGCCGCTACACTTACTTGAGACATTTTGGAAATGCTCCAGTTTAGAACTTGGTTGTGCACAAGTCCAACGGGACATTTGGGGTTACATATTATCTTTAACATGCATCACTATTATAAACTATGTATCACTTTAAGGCTTACGCCTCAGAGAATTTGTAAACCCAGCCAGGGTCATGCATCACCCAAATTGATCTTAGTTTTTTTTTAACTGTAAATAGGGGGGGCACTGACTGTCACTGAATGATATTAGCGTTAAGTATGCATGCACGGGTGCCTCGGTACATTGCTGGGGAATTTTCGTGGTCACATTCATTTCCATTCAATTGGGTATTTGATTTGGGTTTTAATTTAAAGGTTGGGGGAGGTGCTTTAACCTGTGGGCGACACCTGTTGGTGCCGTTAGCCACAGGCCTGTAACATGTCATAGTTTGTTGGATCTAGTCCGGGCGCATGACCGTGCCTGAGGTCAAGTGGATTCTTTATGAACACCTCAAGTATGTTTTAGTAAATTAATTCCATAGATTCTGCTTTTTGAAATTCAATTCTACTGTTCAAATAATTTTGTACCTACTAAATTTTGCCATAGCCAGCGCAAGAATTGTTAAATTTTTTTTTAATAACTCACAATAATAATTCATTGATAAATGTTAAAGGATGTAAAACGAATCAATACCAGTTATAAGTTATTTATGGGTGGTCACGTTCCACTGATTTTGTTTTAAAATATTTTTGTTCAGAAAATAAAAGAAATGAGAATATGCAGTTTAGGCAACCAGGTATCCATGTTGACCTCGTGATGGCACATTTATTATTATTTGGGATACGAAATTGATAATTACCTTTTATGCTTGGTACTTGTGTGCCGTTCTGACTATTTAGCCAATTTGACTTTGGCCTTTCACATACTTTTTATTTTTGGGGTGCTTCAACTCTGGTATTGTGACTTATTATTTGGTTTTGGGTATGTCAATTGAGAAGTTTTAAGGTGGGCCGGATACTTGATCCGAATAAGAGGGTTTGAGGGTGTTACAATGACAATATATATGCTGTTAACCAGGTGGACATGGTGTGTGCTATTTATATGTAAATGTATATCTATGTTAATTATATGTTGTGTGTTATGCCTTTATGTGATTGTTAGATTGTTATACGTTGTTACGCATATTGTAACGCAACAGAAATGCTGGCATCCATGTTACATAAAAATTATATTAACAAAATAATAAACAAGTCAATATCTAACCCCATGATAAAACAAAAGTCTAATAATTACATTTATAATTATAGATAAAGATAAATAAGGATGCAAGGTAGAAATAACGAGAATAAACAAACCTGTAAGTTAGATAATAGTTAATGATATATGTTCAGTGAAAAGTAAATCAATGTGATACTGATGAGTAGTGTAAGAAGTAGAATAGTACAGAAATTGTCAAAGTAAATGACCATGAAAGTAAACAAAAATGAAACAATAATTTACCTTATAGCAATAGCAAGTAAGGATTTTGAGTTAAATAATATTATTTTGTGACAACGAATGTTATGATAAAGTTTATGTTATGTTATACCAATTACTTGTTGAGTTAATGAAAGGTAATGAAACAAGATGTATTATTCAATTACTGTTGTAGAATGATGTGTGAAGCAGCTAGTTAGCGTTAATAGATTTGAATTTTCTTATATGTGATCCATAGGTCAAGATAAAATTGTCATTAGATATGGAAAAAATAATTGTTTATGTAAATGTTAATAGTTAAGATGTGATTATATGTATGTATTTATGTAAAAGGGCTATAGATGTTTACCAGTTATAAACACAGGTAGGTCCGTTTACAATAAAAGGCCTAACAGCCAAAAACACTATATAACCACTCACAACATAAAGGTTAGGTACATAAATTAATAATAATTAATGAATACGGTTTGAAGAGCTAGGAAAAAACATTAAATTAGTAATGATATATAATAAACCATATCAATTTATACAAATTATGATAATGCCACAATGCCATGATATCGATTGATAACGTTTAATATCGAAAAGGTAGTAAATATAAAAGAAACAGGCTCATATCAAAAAACCAGCAGAATATGTGTAGAAAATAATAAACCAACTATCGGTAAAGTTATATTCCGATATGATAGCAAATTAATAAGGAATAGACAAAAAATATATGAAATAAACACTATATACAAAACATGTAGAAGGAAGAAAAATTCTGGGTTGCTATGGACTACAGGAAATGAAGAAGTTGTTGATTTTCAATTATTGCTTTTTATGATCTGAATGTGATGAGATTAAAAAACCTAAGAAATGTCTATTTAATCGGAATATTCTAAATTAGCAGATACTCTTATAAAATACAAAATTCTAATGATAATATTTATGACTCTTGCCAGTACAGTTTAACCAAACAAGAATATAGTATGAAATCACAATAGAAAATAAATAACTGGGTTCTACAAGGAAGGACTTGAATTGTCCCATATCCGAAAGGAATTGACGATATATTAAACCAAATAGAAAGAGTTAACTGTATCACAACTAATAATATACACTACACTAGAACTTATAACCTTTCAAATACACGGAACATCACTAATTGCTCCAACCGAGAGAAGAACGTATTTGGATCCAGGAATTGCAGAAGGAGCATCAATCAGGCTGTAAATCAATCCAAAGAGCTGTATTTCCGAGGTGGACAGGACAAGAATTCCATTTTATTAAACCGAAGAAAGAATATCGTATGGCATAATCGTCCAGGACAGTAAAATTATCAAACAACCGCCTACCAGATTCGCTTCGTTATAGTCTGGTAAATTATTATTGTATAAATCATATTAACTACACAACACTTCAAATCTGTAAATCTTGCATTCTTATCTATGTATTTTTAATCTTCCCCACAGTTACAAGAACCTTCACACCCTGAATTAAGTTAATTACAAATTAAAACACATTATATAACCGAATCTAAATAAAGTATCGGACTGATTAATAATCGATTCACGCAATCTATAGCCCATGTGTATGTCAGTTAGAACATATCTTATTCAATGTTAAAGAAGTAAACAAATAAAGAACCTTTGTATAGTTGCAAAATCTTTCATTTGGAGTATGATTTAATGAATTGGGAATAAAAAGTAACTGACTAAGTATAGAATAATTGGTTAAAATAAACAGTGAAATAACCTCTAAGTTTCGTTGCTCCGGTACTACAGCGCTTATAGCGGAATTCTCCGACACCAAAGAGAGAGCGTAAAAATACAAAATTATACATAATTCTCTTCAAGGTATAATAGGGTTGAACGAAATTACAGAATAACATATTAATTATTTAAGTTTCAAGTACACTAACACTGATATTTTTTAGAGAGATAAGTTAATATTAGTTAATTAAATCATTATATCCCTCAACTCCAAATATCTCAGATATTTAAATAATTAAGTAGGTTAAAACGACCTAAGAGAGTAAAGACAGGGGAACATACCCGTTAATAGCAACGACTAGGCTAATATTGCGTGACACATTATAAGACGCAAGTAGTCGTCTTATAACAAATTGACGAACCCAACAGTGGGGCTTAACCCAGTATTACCTATCATATAACAAATTGGCGCTCAACCAGTGTAGGGCTTAAGTTAAGTAACTATAATCATAATAACATTACTTAACCAGAGCAGGCAACTGTGGAAGAATAAACATGCATACCAGAGGTAGATCAAGGATTAGGGCAGGAGAAACTGAGAAGGAAATAGATGAACAAGAACAGGAAATAGAACTAATAACAGATAGTGAAATAGAACAACAGACAGATGAACTAGCGGAAACTGAAATTATTATGGACAAGGAAAAGGGAGTAATGGAAGAAGATGCCCAAGGGGACCAAATAGATAAAGCTGGAGCCAGAGAAGTACCAAGTTGGCAAGAGATGATGAAATTTATGACAGAACAATTTAGGAAAACAAATGAGGAAAATAAGGAAAACTTAAGAGAACAATTTAGGAAAACAAATGAGGAAATTAAAGAAACCTCAAAACAAATGAACGAAAGGTTAGATAGGAATGATGAGGGTTTAAAACAAATGAAGGAAGACATCTTACAAATAAATGAAGAAAATTTAAGGCAAATTAATGAAAAAATTGAAAATCTTCATGTGACAATTAACCAGAAGGTGGACCAAAATAATGAGGAAAGAAAATTAGAAATAGCCAAAACAAATGAAGGGTTAGAAAAAACTAATGAAACAATAGTACAGGTTCGTGAAGAACTACAAAATAAAATTAATTACATAAAAATTGAGAGTAAAACATTGGTCGAAGAAATCCAACAGGAAACTGTCGGAAAATATGAGCAAATTAAAAATGAAGTACATCAGGTACGGGAAGAGAATAAGGAATGTATTACGCAAATACAGACAGACATGGGTGAACGACTCGAAAGAGTCTATGGCAATTTAAACAGTATGGAAGGTCAAATTAATACCAGTAAAAATAAAATAGAGGAAATTAGTAGACGTGAATTACATTTGCAAGAAGAAGTAGATTCATGGCGTGATAGGACATGCCAAAATAGTCATACAAATAACCACGAGAACCGGGAGTCAATTAATTTTCGTGATTACAAGCGCAATCCGATGGAATTTTTAAAGAGGTTGGAAGAGATGATTACAAAAAATAGAGAAAATCGCTGGAGTATTATACGCAGTATGATTGACGAGACATTTAAAGATACCTATGATAATTGGTGGACAGCGGTGCGCCCGGATATACTGGACATGACCGAGTTCAAAAAACAATTTAAAGAGAAATATTGGTCTGAATCGACCCAGAACATGATTAGAAATAATTTGAGTAATGGTCGATACGAAACAAACATAGGCCAGTCTCCTACTTCATACTTTCTAGGAAAAATATGTATGGCACGGAACTTAGAGCCCAGAATTCCCGAAGAATGTTTGGTGATACAATTATCCTACCACTATGAGGAGGGGATAAAAAATGCACGTATGTGTAGCCAAATCAAAACGATTTCAGCCATGGCCAAATTCCTTGAGAATTATGAGCACGAGAACCAATACCAAAGAAATAGGATGTTAAATTATAAATATCAGAAGTATAATAATAATGTGCCACCAACCAATTCTCATAATAATGATCACAATCGACCTGCGCAGAACGTTAATGCAAATAGAACCCAAAATGAGCACGCGAATAATAATTCCAGGAACTATAATTATCGTGGCAATAATACTTATAATTACCGCGATAGTCGCAATAATAGAGGAGATGGGGACAGACGACCCAATAATTATAGGCATAACGTTAATTACATCTACTCCAGGCCTCAAGGTAATCAGCGACGGTATTACCCAAGGGGTCACCGATATGACAATCATTATGACCAGTCCCGGCGTGAAGACAACTATCCACTTGAAAGAAATCATAGGATAGCGGAACCTAATACAGAGGACCGCACTGAAACTGTACTAAATCAACATAATAATCCGAATGAAAATAGAGTAGAGGGGGTAAGCCCTCATTTAAACTAATAGAGGCAGTGAAAAATAATGAATACCCTTCACTGAACCGTAATCTTGGGGAACAACGACTTGTAAACAAAATTAAGAATAATAATACCATAACTGTAATTAATAACCACTATTTAAAGAATATTAGAGAAGATTTATTGGAAGAGGATAAGAAACATGTAAACAGTAATAGTAATAACGAAATCATATATGTAACAGCAAAATTCTGAAAGACAGTAAGACCAACTTACAAAAATTATTTGAAATAACTATTATATATAAAACGAATTTAGTAAGAAAAAAAATTTTTACTAAATCCAAAAAGAAATATTATGAATAAATTCTGAAATACAATAAGAACAATTTATTACCAGTCTTGAAGAGAAAATAATTGGAATTTAAAAAGAATTTGAATTTGAATACAACCACTAAATTCTAAAATACAATAAGAACCACTTATTATCGATTTTGAAGAAAAAACACTTGTAAATAAAAGAAAATTTGTTGAACAATAAAATAAATAGAAAAAAATGTCATTCAAAATCAAGTAAGTCTGAATTAAAATATAGTTATGAAGAAGGTATTAAGAAGCGTTAATAACAAACCCCAAGATTACAGAAGAAAACTAGGATTATTACTAAACGTCTACAAAGAAATAGTGTGAATAATGAAATCCCAAGATTACAGAAGAAGCTAGAATTATTACTAAACATCTACAAAGAAATAGTGTGAATAATGAATAATGAAACCCCAAGATAAAAGTTTTTACCTCAAATCTACCTATGCAAAATGAAGAAAGAGAAAAATCGTATGACCTAAAATACATACCACATTGCCAAGTGAAGGAAACAACTTCAGTAAACGATTGAATGTAACCAATGTAATATTAAAGAAAACAAGAAAGAAAGAGTATTATGAACATAATTCATTGAAAAATAAACAGCCAAAATAATGAAATACGATAAGAAAAATAATAGTTGAGCTAAGGACTGTATTTAGTCAGAAACACAGTTATAATGATTATCACACAATAACTATTTAGAAAATATTGAGTTCAAAAAGAAAAAAAAACAAATGAAGAAGGTACTTAGCATTGTAAGCACAACAAGAATGAAAAACAAAAATAATTACAAATGATAACTGTCAGATTTAATATCAAAGAATGTTTAAGGAAACTAAAATGGAATCACAAAGTATGGAGGATAGTAATGAAGAAATATAAAAGCAACAAAGAAAAAAAAAATTTTTCCCAAATATTTATTATTAAGTAATTAAAGAGATTATTATATTTTATAGCTGACTGTAGATGAATTCCAGCAGTACTATATTAAGGTGTGGTGTGGGCAGCAGAGTATGAAGCCAAACAGTGCCTCTCTGAACTGTACCAACGCACATATTAGGGATTGTTAGGGAAATTAAATATTTAAGGAATATTAGAATAGTTGCAAGAATGACCTCAGTTTCCAAAAGAGTAGTACGAAGAAAACAGAAAGAAATTAGATGACAGAAGAATAATTGAGAAATACAGTGATTACAGTAATTATAAGTAGAAGAGATGTGAACCTAAAGTATCATTGAATATTGTAGCCAACTATCAACAAATACTGTTTACAGAAATTAAAAATGATCAAGAATGTTAATTAAAATGATGAATGTTATTAAATAAAGAATTATTAATACTAGTCTAATGAAGTTACATTGAGAATCCCATCGTCAACCATTAATATTGATATGAAGAAAAGGCATAAAACTGAACAGTGTTATATAAAACAAAGAGTAATCTTTGACGATGGTGGGTAGACTATAAAACAATAAAAGACAGTTATAAACATTTTGTTTTGTGGTTTTGACCTGGCAGACTTGGACAATGAAGTGGGAAAAAACGGAACAGTTAGTGACAAAAGTTTGTAAATAATTGTAGTAAATTTATTTGTGTGCATTGTAGAATGTTAAGTAAACAAGTGTGTGTAGAGGGTAGTAATAATAATAGGAATGGTTGCAATTTAAATAAATAACAGAACCAATTTTGAAGACAGTAACTGATGAGTGGTAATTGTTTTGGTAGCTATGTAGTTTGTATTTTCAATAATTGGTATTTTAATTTAATTAAAACAATTTGATATGTTTTAAATATTTTGATTGATTATTTAAATGTTATATAATTAAATTTTCTGAGGAATCTAAATTATTTTTACGAGATTTGTGAATTTGGTAATTAAATGATAAATTGTTTGATTTAAACTAACATTTGTGTTAAATGTTTCAGAGGTGAGGTGAAAGTATTGGGGTGTAGGGGGTATATATATTGTGTATGTCAATTTAAATGGACTGTAAGTATAAAAATTTTATAGTACGAATCAAGTATAATAAAAATGTTTACAGGTGTAACTCAGATTTTAATTCAATAATGAGATGATTTGCAATAATTGTGTTAAATAAGAATGATAATTAAAAAATTAAATAATAACTGAACGATGATATATAATAATTATTAATAATGAATTTGAAAATTTTAAGTAATCCAATTGTAGAAAGCTATGAAGGAGTTAAATGATTAATGATGGATGAAAGTTTCGTATTATGATATTGTATATTTAATTTCGTATTTGGTTATTAGATATTAACAACTTAATGTAAATTGTTAATTTTAAGTGTTACAAAAGATATTTTACTTGTGATTCCCCAACTTTTCGGGCGGTCACGGCCTCACCGAACCCTGACCGTGGAATTGGTTTAGCTTTAACAGCTATGGTTGGGGCTCATTGCGTCACGTTCTGCCTTAACTGGCCATAGCTGTTATCATTGTCAAGGTGAACTTTGAAATTGACGGGGGAATTAAGGGGAATCACCAAACTATGGAACAGCGGCTGCCACTCTGTTCGAGGAGGAACAGCAAAGCCAGGTGGTAGACCCGTTTTAAGGGTGTTTAAATATAACCAAGGATATGATGATATCCAGTTCGTTAAAATATAACTGCCGAAGCAAAGACACGGAGGTATCCAATCCCTCCAAATATGCAGTCTTTGTGGAAGCAAATAGGCATTACAGTCTAACATAACTTGCAATAGAGTGTGTGGATGGGAGGTGTCTCAGAGGAGCCACGAATTTGAAAATAACATAAAATTTGCTAACTCCAATTTTGATCTAAGAAAAACGTTTATATTCCGCTCAAATAATTATATGCTCATACATTCAGTATAAGGTGTTCATTCTATGTTTTAAATGTAATATTGTATTGTAGTAGGTTGGATATAAGAGTTGATAGAAAGTATGTTTTATATAATTTGTGTATTTTTGAAACTAAGCAAATAACTAAACCAACTGGCAGGCGGTTACCATAAATTATCAGAATCAGAAAAAGGGGAAACAAGGAGGTTAGAAGTAAGGATTGATAAATATATATATTTCATGTAATTAGCTAAATTTCGAGATGTGTTTTCATTGTGTTAGGGAATGTCAGCTGATCAGCAATAAAATGTCACTGTCATATTGGTTGTAAATGTTCCAGGTAATTAATGTTTAATGTAATGTTTCAATGTATTCCAGATGCTATTTAAAGTAATGAGAAAAGTAATTTAATGTGGTAAGATTTTAAATGAATTGTCAGAAATAATAAAAGATAGTTTTTTGGGTGATGAGTATTTTGTGGGACATATAGATCAGTCCAAGTCAAAGTAAAGGGGTAGTAGAGAGAAAAAATATTGTTTTGAGTTAATGTAATGTTGTTTTGAGTTAATGTATGTTATAGAGTTTTGAGAAGTATTGATGTTGACACAGTAGTTATGGAGAATATATGTAGAGCTTTGAGTGATATATTGATGTTTATAAATGACGTTATTTTGTTGTAGTTGAAGTGGGGTAATAAGATTGAGATTATTGGGGATGGTAATTTTGTAATAGGGGGTAGTGTAATGTGGGAGTCCGCAACATAATGGTTGGGACGGGAAGGGACCGATTTAGTGGGAAGGGGTTGCCTTAGGTATAATCCAGGAACCAACATAATGGGAAATAAGCTTTTTTGGGGGGGGGGAACACTTATCCCAAGTACAAAGGGTTAGAGAGTATTTTTGTTTATATTGAGAGAAGGTGGCGAATTGAGTTTAATGATAAGTTGGGTTTAGAGATTGATTGGTAGATGTTTTGATAGAGGTGGGTGTCCTGATAGTAAGCGTTGTTAGTGGTTAGAGTCAAAGGGAGAAAGATTATATATGTATACAGAGCAAGTAGTAAATTAAATTGTTATAAGTATTTAAATCACCCACAGTAATGGAGAATAAGATTGTCAAATAAAGAAAGAGATTTATAATAAGAATATAAAATGTTAACTGAAACCAGTGACAAATTTTGATAGAATTTGGAAATGTAAAGTTAGGTGTTTTTGAATAATTTAAATGTCAATTTGATTATTATTTATAATAATATTTTGTTATTTTAAAAGTTTTATTTTATTATTTTTTGTGTTTTAAGCGAGAATTTTACAGATGGTAAGTGTATTTTCAGACATAATTGGTACATAATGTATGTAGGTCAAGGTTGTGGACTTGACCTAGTTTTGATCAGCTGATAGTGAGGTCATATAAATTAATAGTAAGGAAGTTAATTCAACTATTGTTTTTTGATCAATTTAAACAAATTTTAAATAATTTCCGTATGAAAAGAAAATATTTTAAGAAATTTAAATTTTTTTTAATTTTAAAATTTTTTGGAAAAAAAATCTTGATTTTTCGCCTGCCAGATAATGAATATTTTAAAACTTTGATTATTTTCTTGTTTGTGTACTAACCATGTTTACTATTATTGAATTATTTTGTTGAATTGTATTGTTAGACTCTAGGTAATCACATGTTAGGCTAAGGATGTGCTTTTATTTTTAAGAGGTGTTCAATGGATATAATTTTCTGATAACAACAAACAAAAACCAATGAAGAGAATAATTTAAAATATATACAAAATTTGTGATTTGATTTTAAAGGGAAACAACCAGCGAGTTGTAATTTAAACAAATTTTTAAAGAATTTTTCAATTTATAATATGTAATGTGAGTGTGTGTGAGCCCAGTATCTGCTAAAGGCAGCCCAGTTTGCATATATGGGGAAACATATCGGTGGAGGATCTGGCATAATCTGAGCCAGGGATTGAGGATTTTTGGGGTCGCATGATAGAAGGCGAGGTGCGCTGTGGAGCGTGTCTGTTCGATTTTTCGGTGTTGGGATCTTGCACAGAGAAGTCCAGTGATCTCGTTCAGATGCGTCCATAGTCACCGAGCCAGGGGGGTCGTGTACCCATGAAGTGTAAGAACAGAAGGGGGTTGTTGGCACCAGTTCCTCACCGGTCCTCTTAGGGGTTTTATCAATGAGATTTCTTCTGTTTTGACAGAAGACTTCTCATTGAGGGGGTATTGTAACGGTCCGAATTTATGGGGTATTTTAATTTATTTCATTTCAGGGATTTATAAATGTATTGTGAAAGTTTTATTTTTCTACAGTGACCAAACACGTTGTGAATAGAACAGTTGTGTAACAAAGCAGCAACGCAATATTACGTTGCGAAATCAGTTGAGGTATGTAGCCACCTCAAATTTCCAAGAACTTTGTTGGATGTGGTCATGCGCCCGTGTGCACGAGACGGGTATACGCGCGGACCCACGCGGTCAGGAAGCCAAGATGGCGAAAAGTACCTTTTCTGTTTCGTCTACTTGACTGAAACGGCGGATATGAAAAACTTAAGGCCCGCCCATATCGTGACATCAAGCCAGAAGCGCCTAAATATCGTGGGCGCACACTACAGAAAAGACCACTATATATCATGCACATGGTCGCTCAACTGCAACAACTCAACTATGAGCGACGACAAAGTTCGTTGGCGGTGGACATCAGTTTCTGCCCGCTTGCAAGAGACGCTTGGGTAGTTCGTCACTGATCGTGTCTGGCCAGACACCGCCCTAAAAGGGGCTCTTCAGATTTTTTCCAAGTTCCAGTCTTAAACTCAATATTTTGTGAATTATTATGCGGCAGTGAAACCAATAGTTATCAGTTAACAACAACCGTGAAGTCCGGAACTCACCACGAAGTCAAAATGAGAAAAACAAACAGTGCGAACTAAAACCGCGTGCCGGCTGGGAAGGGGTATTTTATATTACTAGATTCAATGTGTTAAAGGTTTGTTAATAATGTGCGAGAGTGTGACGCAGGCTGGGCTATCTGCATAGATGTAAGTAACATAATTTAAGTATATCATTGGAAGATGTAGGAACCAGAGTAACAAAATTTGGAGAACCATGTGAGAAAATTTATTGGAAAAATTTAACCTTTAACGTTGCAATATTTAATAATTAAAAGTCATAATTTCTCTTCATAAAATGTGTAGAGTAAGTTATTTCAATAACCTATGAAACACATGTTTGCGTCTGATGTACGTGCGATCGGATTTCTGGACCCAGAAAGAACCTTTGCAGGTAGGTGGAATAAATTGTATTTTGTATCTTATGTATTTAAACTGTATTTAACTTCACAATTTGCTCAGACACCTCTCTCTTTAGTAAAACAGTCTATGACAAGATTCAAATGGATGCTCTCCATTTTTCCTCTACACTTGTCTTCACCTGATTCAGACACAGTGGTAACAAACATATATGCAGTCACCTCCATACTTCTGCCTTACACTGTTCGTGTATCTGAACCACCATACCTGATCAAACTTCCTGTGCATGTTTACAGCACAGGGTCTATGTGTATAGAATATGTAATGGCAGTTGTAAGAGTGAGGCTAAATTTCTTCATTCATTGTATATGGACCAATAAAACTGCAGAATTGTGATTTAGCACACTGCAGGTATTATATTAGTATTAAAAGTTCAGCAAGGGTGTTCCTAAGTAGACTTCAAGGAGTGTAGTATTGCTGTAATCATCAACGAGCCGAGTTAACTGTAGAACAAAGTATGGGACAGCATGAGATAATCTGCAATCACTGTAACCTACGTATACAGAGAACAGAGGCAAGACTGACATTTGACATTCCCCAACACATTCCTGAAGACAGAAAGGACTGAGTGGAGCATGAGAACAGGAGCTGCCATATGAGATCTTTTACAATGGAATCCAGAATCATCTGTATCCACCGACAGCAGGAAAATGGAAAAATAATTATATTGCGGTACATTAGCATTTCGTCTAGACATTTTAAAATTAATTTATTTTAAAGACTCTACATGTATGAACATTAAAAACTCATAAAAGAACTAGGAGACTTTAAGGTAATTTATTTCATGTGAATTCAGTAAATTTCATACATTCTCATTTTATTACTTTCATTTTATGAGTAGGCCTATATTCATGATGCGATTTTACTAAATAAAAATCTTGTTTTATTGATGAAAGAGCTCAGAACTTTATTTTCGATATATTTCACGAACAATATTTCTTCAAGTTCACAATAAAACTCCTAAAAGACTTTATCTAAATTTAATTAATAGCAACAATAAAAGTATCTATGTGTATAATTTTGTATTAACCCCTGTACAACTGTTTTTTTTTTTTTTTTTTTTTTTTTTTTTTTTTTTTTTACAGTATCGCTATTGAACTGAAATTTGTTAATTACAAGCTCCAAGAGTTAAACGTGATATCATCCACTTCATGTATTAGGCACATCACCAATTGTGCCTCCCATACTTTTGCCAATTTACATAGAATTCTGCTTCCTTTTGTTTACATTTATTTGTCTTTAGTAGCATTTTCTCTTGAGATTCATGCTTTTTCATAGAGTCTGACTTAAATCTTCCCATTCTGACTGAACATTTGAAGTTCTTCTTCTTGTATCACTTCCTATCATCTCTTTTCTGCTTATTTGAAGTATTAACTCCCATGCCTTAACCCTCATTTCTTGCACTTCTTTGTAGCTTACATTTTACTGTCACACATGAGTGTAGGACTGCCAATGATTTATGCAATTTTTAATAGTGTCTCTTTTCTTGTTTGATTTTTATTCAGCAGCTCATAGCATCATGTGTATATTATTAAAAGTCTTCAATTTTTTGATCAATACCTTTGGACAAATTAAAAGAAGTAATGCAATCAGAGGACTTAAATCAGGTGGCATTCAATATTATTTGGATGTTGAAGCTTAACAACAGTCTGAGTTAACAAGATGTCTGTAGCACTGTTACTAATAATTTGTCTTGTGTTCTGTCTGTATTGAATATTATCAAGCTGTAGGTTTCTTAGACGCATGATGGTACAGTCTTGGAAAACACAGAAACATGTATGTTCTTGACTCTTTCATTTTTTCTTTCGTTTAAACATTCTTAAGAATGTGTTTAAACATCCTATAAATGTATATAAAATCAGTGAAGTTGAGCACACTTATGGTCACAGTTATTCTGTTCATGGTTGGGATCTGATGATTCTCTGAAAGGAAAAAACAATCTGTCGAAGCTAATATGTACATTTTGTCGAAACAACCTGTCCCAGCTGAATGGCAAAATGTTTGTAGTTCTTATCATCACAACTCAGTAGAAATGACCTTCCAACCCTGGCTATACTGGGTCCTCCTCCTTCACTGTAGTCAGAAGTTGGTAGCCACTAATACTGTACTGCTGAATTAAAAGGCCAGGTTAAATTAATTATAAAGACATGTTAAAACTTGTATATTTTTCTTTATATTGACGTTCAAAAATGTTACATTGGATAGTTATTATTTTATTAAGAAAAAAATAATGCTGGGATTTTTCTTCTTCTTATCACTATTATTATGATGCATACATTATTAGCCTGAAGTTTTACAGACTGTATGAAACTGTGAGGGTATTCGACTGATGGTTTATGTGGATGACAGAGATGAGACAATGGCAGGTTGTGTGAGACAATGACAAATGATGACAAATGGGTACAATTGATCTATTAACAAAATTATTTATACAATAAAAACAAATTATATAAAGCAACTTACTGGTTTCAGTAATAACATATTTATACAAACCTACCGAGTATACTTATAATATAATACGCTTTACAAACAAATAAAAATTAATATAATAGTTACAGAAGCCACAAGAGACATTACACAATCACAACCTCTCACATTTACATAAATACTGTACAAAAAATAAACTATTATATAGACAAATGTATACTTTTTTTTTAATAATTATTTATATATGTAAGTAATCATAATACCGTTTGAAACAATCAAATCCGGCAATACAGTTACTTAGCTGAATAGTTTTTTCTCTCTATACAATTAACAGTTTCCCCCTCAAAATGTACAACAATAACTATTCATAAAATAACACACAGAAAATAAACAAGACTGTTTGTTATCGATTACTCAATAAACATCAGCTACTTATTGACAATTATAATTTAAAAAATTAAACAGAGCAGCATCATAGCAGACAACATTATAATCAAAAGTATAAACACATTTTCTTACATACCTAAAGATCTGATTACTAATTTTGCAGTGTGCCTATCATTGTGTGACATGTGGGTGAACTGTTAATTCAGTTTGTCTTTGATGCACTAATGGATTTCTAATAATCCTGTTTAAAGGGGGATGTCAGCTTCCTGTTGTCTTAAAATTTCTCATTAGTTATGAGTTTCAATGTTTATGCAAAAGCACTGTTGTGTTTTAAAACTACAATAATGTCCTGTAAAACTAGTATAGATGTCTGAAAGTGTTAATTACATTTATCATAAACATTACAGTATATATAATGATATTAAGCACAAGTTTTTTGACCTTATTTTCACAACTCATTTGGTTGTCTGCTTGAAATAAAGTATCTGCAATTGTAATTTCACAACCAAATCAAATAATGAACACATTTTATACACAACTTGTTCAGTGCTTGATATTTAAAAAATCTAATTTAATTTATAAATCTGATACAATAAATTCTACTCTAATACAAAAACGTTTTTGTTAAAATAATTCATAATAAGAACTGTTTCACTAAACTCCAATACACGTATAATATTAATATATATTTTTTTTAATATTATTTTAAAGCCTCATACTTCATTCTTTAAGAAAATGACTAAATCTAAAAATGATCTGAATATACACTTATCATTACCAACAATGCCATCATACTAATCTAAGGTCACTTCCAGTGTCAATCAGCTAAATAGGTTTGGCCTGGTAAAAAAGTGGGCTTCTGTTTCACTTTATAGAAAATGATCACACAATAATAAAACATTGTAATGTCCATTGTTACTTCTTACAGTATATCAGTAATGGCAATATGTAAGCACATATACTACATTTTCATAAAATTCATGTGTCATTTTTGTAGGTGCTATAACAGATTTTTAGCAGATTTTAAGTTATTGGTGTGGTAAAGAAACCATACAATACCAATTATGATTATGTTTTTAAGATGATTTCTTTAAGGTTTCAGGAAAAATTAGTCTGATAAGAAGTTTTATAATTTCAAGTTGTTATTGCAAAATAAATGGTTGCAAACAGGGCTAAATTTACTAAAAAATGGATACATAGAACTGGTTTCTGACATTCTGTTTACAAGAATTTTTTAAGTACCGTATAATGAGTTTAAAGTACAAATTGATGAAGGTCATAGTTTTTTCTAAAAATGTTGTATTTTACAGTTACTTGAGTTGTTAAACTGTTCAAAATATGTTCTAATGCACATGGAATTTATGAAAACATGTGCTTTTAATGAAATACATCTATGGTTAAGTTTCTGGATTCACAGTGGGGTTTAAACTTCTCAAACACATTAGTTGTTCAGACAAGAATTTGATTACAAACTCTCACAATTATTTTAGCACATTTTAAAATATGTGTACCTTACAGTTTTATAAGTACAATAATGGAAACAATATTCTTACAATACACGTAATGTGCATTTACATAACATTTTGTGCTGTTCAGATCATTTATACAAATATTATTCATATTTTTTGAACAACTGCAATGGGCACAATTAATACAACTAGCTTTCCTTGTATTAAATAAATAGCTTTATTGTTAAACAGACACATGATTTGAGCTAAATGATTGTAAACACTACTTAATTTAGTCAGCGTGAAATATGCTGCCTATGGCATACAATACAGACTGTATAACACAGAAATGCAAAACCTGTAAAGGGGACTGCTGAAGACTGTTAAACTTCTTGCACACAATTGTAACTGCCAACACATTTTTGGACGGCATTCAAATAATAATTACACGTTTTTGGAATGATGAGCTAGCAATCTAGTGCAAAATGTCTGCTCCTTTGAGTCAAAGAAATGTGTCCACAAAACTTAAAATGAATAATAATCTAAACACTGGAAACACATATGATTATAAGTGACATAAAATAGAAATCGCTTGAGTGTAGAAATTATAATCAATATTTCTATCTCAAATTACTTGGCACAGAAGTTAATATTTTAGTGATACAAATTATATAACATAAATAACTGTAAATTTTATTAATTACCAACTTAATAAATTTTTGCAATAAAACGTTACTGTAAAAACAATTTTAATCAGTGTACCTGGTTCCTGTAAGTACTTTTGAGAGAGAAACATGGCTAGGCCTACTGATTATGACAATGATACCAAAACTTGGAACTACTGAGAGGAAAGGAAAAGCCGTATGTTATGACTAAGGAGATAAAGAGAAACAATCAAATAGAGATGGCCACTTGATTTGAATGGATGATATGACAAAACTGTTATGGGTTTGCTAGTCTGGAAGTGATTTTTCAAACATATGGAGAACCATTTTGTGTCTGGTTAATCCAAAATGGAATGTTCATGCAAATTTTTCAATTACACATTCAGTTCTCCACATTTTTCTTCTTTGCTTTCTTTCATACAATATGTCTTTTATTAGTTGTCAAAATTACTTTATATGAATGTGTGCAATTTGAAAATCTGTTGCATGAACTCTGTGTTTGAAAATACACTATCAATGAGGTACGATAAAAAAAACATAAAATATTATTTAAGAGAGTTTATACATGGTGTAAACAGTATTAATGTTGAGGCTCACCATAGTAAGTGTTTTGCTGACACTATTTGGGCAAAACAAAAATTATTGATTTGAAAGTGGTGAATTACTGCATAAACATAAAACCTGTTTTAAATCTTATCAGGGGCACCACACAATCTTTGGATGTGCACAACCTTTCAGAATCAGAATCTACATTTTAACAGGGTGTTTTATGCACGGTAATATGATTTTTGCGTATGAAACGGAACATCAAATCGTATGGAATTTTTGAGAGTGATTTGGAGCTAGGAAAGTGCATAGTTTCTAACATGTGTACATGCTCCACACATAAATTCACACGCTAATGAGTCTTGCATCAGACGAGTCGCAGGTGCCATGTTTCCACTGGAATAACTGGAAAAAAAAACAGTCTCAAAACCTAAAAACTCTCAATATTACCATATTACAGGACCCAGTGTATATTTTGTTACATAATACACATTTTATTGAAAACATTATTTGAACAATTGTTTTTATGTTACTTCACATGTGTATATAAAAACTAATGGTTATGTGTGATATAAAAATATGTCAAAACTGACAAAACTTGTTAATTAAATTTTGAACTCAATTAAAAACTGTTTGGTGTTCATGTTTGTTGTCATAAACTTTATTTTTATAGAGCAGCAAACACATTACACTGTACATATTGTTACATCATTGCACTTTCTTTTAACTGATCTCCATAAGACACAAATAACACATCATACAGATAAAATATTGCTACGCAGTTCATACATCACAAAGCAAACAACAATACACTTGAGGAAATGCAGAGACCTGAAACTGAAGGTTAGTCTTAATATAAAATCATACACTTTCACAAACTTATAGCCTATATGAGATCTGTGTATAGACATTGTGGCAAGAATTTGGAAAAAATCATGTACTATACAGACATTATAAGCCCCGCTACTGTAATTTAATGAATATTACAAAATTCTGAAATTACTTAAAAAAAGTACCAGTATAATTTTCAACAACAGTAATAAACCAAGTATTATGATATTTTTTGTTTTGTTATAACCGCACAATTAAATTTAATAATTAAATATTTCAATACAGAATGACAGTTATAAATGGAATAGAAAAAAATACTTTAATTCATACGATTTTTGTCACCCATCTCATAATAAAATTTTGTAAAGTAATTAAACATTTAATAAAACTAAAGCAAATACTTTTATATTATTTATAAATACAGTAAAAAAATTAAATCATCAAATAATTAAATAAGGAACAAATGAATTATTTTTGTGAATATACATACGCAGCTGCCATATTTGCATTTGCAATTTTGGAAGGCATACTTGAAAATTTAATTCCAAAAAAAGACAAGTAACGCACGATTGCTCAAAACAAAACAGCTGGCTACAAACTAATCAGACCTTGCACAGTATGGATTAGTTGTACAACAAAACTAATTCTCTATGTATGGAATTTTCTTTAACAATTATATAACACCCTGGTTCATTGCACAATACATTTATAAATAGTGGGAACTTAGTAATTCTTGTTTTAAAACTATACACTGCCTACTGAAACTTAAAATCTTATACACAACCCTAATAAGCTGCCTGCTTCTCATCGAACTTGGAAACTTCAGACTTTCAAAAAATATAAAACCAAGTACAAATCATAGTTTAAGTACAACTGTATGTTTATTAAAAAAAGAAAACAGGAAAATTAAAAAATACATAAAATATTATATATATTATAAATAAAAGAATAAAGATCATACCAATATATATATATATATGTTCATACAATTTATACATATTGCATCTACTTAACAGTTTCAAAAAATAAACTGTACAATAATAATAATAATAATAAAATATTTATGATAAAAATTCTGCAAAAAATTATAATTACACTAAATATATACACAAACACAGGATTTATATGTTGTAAATGTGGAGTTTTTTAAAAAACTGTCAGGACTTAATGTGTACACTGTTTCCAGCATTATAACATAATCAATTACATATCTTCTTGTAAATAACTGAAAACAAACAAAATCTTTACCACCAGTCTCTTACGTGCATAACCAACCTACACACAAATCACATTATTAATATGATTTTGAAAGGCTGTAAAAATCTACACTTCAAGTATGATAAATTCATCATGTTAAAAAATTTAACTTCTTTCCTCAGAATTATGTATCTTTTCTTGTGTGCAGGTTTAGAATGAGATGAATGTAAGCATATGGTGGTTGCCACCATTTTAGTTTTCCTCCTATCTCACCATACTGGCATTCAAAGAAGAGGTTCTATCCAGTTACAGGGCAACTGAAGGACAAACAAGAACACTAATATGACACTCACTGTACATGACACAGCTGCATGAATAGTTCTGACAATTATGATTTCTATACAGGTTTTGTCATTTTGTGGACTTGATAATCCTTCTTAGTTTGTAATTATCCAATATGAATGTAACCAGTTTGCTAGCGTTGTCCCATTATTCTGGCCAATCTAACTTTATTTACAAATTAACAAATGTCGTACATTAACAAATGCTTAGCATTACATGCTCATTGTACAATAATTTTACAGTTAACTTGTTGATAACTGGATAAGCTGTTTTAGTTGAAAATTTTCAAAAATCACCACTTTATGGATCTATGCGTAACTCATACGAGACATTGCGTACAATATATTTTAGTACAAGGGCTATCCTAAAATTAACCTCTGATTGACAAAAACTAACTGACTTCATAGGATCACGGCACAAATGCAGTAACAACCAGAATACTTTTATGCTATTACATGCATGTTCATTGTCAATTTGGTTGAGTACTGACAAACAAAACATGGAACTCAATGCCTCTCCCACCAGCTGTAAGGTATTATAGGCAAATGTAATACAGATACGTACATATCTGATATGTATAATAAATTATTTTTCTATATTTTAGTTTTTCTTTACCTACTAACTGGTGTTTAATTTTGGAATAGTCCTTGTATTTCACTGTATCAACTATTCATCCTATCACATTTAAGTACCATATTCATTAAGAATAATAAATAATACATACATAAATAATAAATTATATATACTGTGGGGTGTGTCTTTGGAATACAACTAATATAAAAAAAGAAACAAATTATAATGGTTACACTAATAAACCTTGTGTTAAATGCTTTTTCCCTTCATTTTGCAGCTATTAACTATACTTAATAAAATTTATACATAATAAATACTCTATTCATAATTGTATAAATACACAGAAATGTCTAGGAAAAATTATTAAATAAAATACTAATTACAAAAAGATAAAAAGACTTTTTGTGGCAAGAAGAACATTTTGTGTACAACCCATTCATTTAATAAACATGTAACTGTGTAGAGTTGTATTAGGAAAATAAACTTCTAAACACGAGTCTCTAAACATTCTATGATCACTTGTTTCAACAGAATTCCACAACATATGTGGAACGATTCTCTAAATTTTTAAACAATATTGAAATACAACAATTATATTATTTTAAATGGACATATTTATAGGATGGATTCGCTTCATACTAACCATTATTGTGTACATGGATGGGCTAATATTTTTGTTTTTTTTATCACACTATACAATTTTAATAATTTTAAAGAATGTGATTAAATCTTTTTTGCACCTACAATTATTATTTAAATATTTACATTAAATAAGTTTTAAACTATTTATATTTAAAGAATGATGCACCATCATACTAAATACATTGAAACACCACAGTTACCGTACAAATAAAAACACAGTTCCATAGTTTTTATACATAACTGTGATTAAATTAACAATCGGATCAGTGTGTAACAGATATTGCCTGAAATATTGTGTATGGACGTGTGTGTGTATGCATGTGTTTTTTGTTAAAAAACAAGAAGCATAGCCACACAGCAATGGCACAGGTGTGAAAATATTAAACTATAAAAACAAAAGTTCCAAGTATTAGATTTACATAACTTTTAACGTAACACATAGTAACGTGTTTTTGCAAGCAAATATAGTTGAGTCATAAATAAAACGATTATCTGTTATCATACCAAATATAGCAAAAAAGTCTTTAATATAATATTTGTTGATAAACAAATACCATCTCACATTTATAAAATGGAAATATTTTTTTATAACAGTGACCATGCAATTAAAAAAAAAGGTGGCAGTTTATCACTAAAGTTGCCAATTATACATATATAATTTATACATATAATATGGAATGTACTACTTTCAGTCTAAACGTACTCTTCTCTTCTTTAAATACCTGAGTACTATAAAAATAATTTGTCTTGCTTAGTTGTCGCGCAATTAAAAAAATAGTTAATGAAGTAAAATACAAAATAATGTTACATATTTTCATGTATACACATGGAATAAAATTATCCGTACACAAGACAAATTAAAATCGACACAGTGCATTTAAATGAAAAACTTCAAACAAGAACTGTACAACAGTGGTATCAATGGAGAATGAATAAAAAGTATTACATTTGTACATGACAGACGAAAGGGGTGACAGTTCTTGCTCGGTCGACTGTACATGACATGCTGCGTTTAGGCCAAACCATTCAAGTGCTAAAGCTCACACAATTATACTGAGTACGTGATGACAATGTTGTGGTTTGCTGCTACTTGCTGTATCGAGATGATGTTTTCCCAACTGAGCTTAAACCCTCTCCTCGACTTCGTGATCGATGCAATGTGGATAATCCTTCTCCTAACAAAAGATGATCAATATTAGCGTCAATAAAATTCTGACTTGCAAAGAAGGATGTAATATCTGTACAATTTTGTCCCCCTCCTGATCTACAACTGGTATTTTTCAGTTTTCTTTTTTTTAATATAAATATTTTCTTCAAATGAGTGTAATTAAGTTACTCTTAAGTATGGGTACTCTTTATATTGATCAATAAATTCGCTAAAATACTGCTTCTTCACATTTGTAAATAAAGAAATTCTAAGATACAAATACATCAGCTGCAAATTGTACTAAATGGAAAAGCTCTACAGGCTGTAAATAATGTTTGTGGCAAATGCTGTACAGCTCATAAGCACTAAGTGTGAGACAGTGGGCATTGAGGTGGTTTCAATTAAAATATGTTACGTTCTTTCAATACTATACATATGAGTTTGACAGACTTCTTTATTTGGTGCATATATTACAATTATTATTAGGAACACACAAAAATGTTAACCAAAGGGCTGGCATTATCCAGTCTTATGTATGGTTGTAAAATATGGACACTTGATTCAGTCGGCAAAATTGTTTCTAAGGTGAGTGTAAGGTACTATCATAGGTAGATTTAGTCTGAATAAGACAAATCAACATTAGATATTTATTAATAAATCATATTGTTTCAAAAAATGAATACTTTTCTAATACACAGACAAATTCATATTCGGTACATAATACTATTAATTCCCATCTTTAACTGGTTTTTACACATTGAAAGTTAAATTTCTTTAGTGAAAACTGAAGAATCTGATACCCCAAATTTCAATCAATAAACTGGTGGTAACCTATATTAGATATGTGGGTTCACTATATACAGAAAAGTATAGTATGAAAAGGTTTCATATTTCATATGAAATTTTTTCAAATCCTATTTTTTGTTTGTAAGTAGTAACAGAAGGTCAAATTAAACAATACATCACTAACATACTAATCTACTGTCTAGTGCTTACCTTTACTGAGGCTACGTCGCATTGATCCAGAATCTGGTGGAGCTGTCATATTCCTCAAGGCACGGCCTCTTCTGTCTTGTATTAACTTATTGCCTCGTACAAAGATTCCATGTCTAGGACGAGCTTCAAAGTACCTCACTCCCTGAACAGTGCCATCATTCTTTCCTATAAATTAAACAAGTAGTTTCAATTTTTCGGAAAAAATAAATATTAAAAAGACAAAATACAAATTAGGAACTGATATAAACAATTTACTTTTGAAATTTCAAAGACAACGGTAATCTGTCTAGATGGGTTGCTATTTATTAGGTTAACTTCTGGTGTTTTTTTTATTGCAAACAGGTTTGGTCAGTAATGTGACAGATCATACAGTTATTAGTAAAATAGTTTCTCTCAGCTATCATAGCAGACCTCGTGCAGTGTTCTTGATATGGAAGCTAGCCTCAAGCACGTTACTGGATGTAAAACACCACGTTGGATGTAATAAACACGTTGTTTTATTATAAAACAAATTCAACATTACAAAAACACTGATTTCTGTAGACAATGATAATCATCAATATTGGTTTTTTGTTTTCTTTTCTATTGGTTTTTTTTTTCCCCCGAACATGTAATTGTAATATACATGGCACGAGGCAAAAATAATGAACTCTGTACTGCAGGAAATAATAACATACACGACTCATATGAATAATGAGCTTTTCTGCTAAAAAATAACAGAGGCTTTAAAAGTACTTCACCAGTTTTAAACAGATGCTGGTTTATTCATTGGCCTCTATATCTATATACAGGGGTTTGTCATTGCATCCAAGACTAACTATCACCTTCTTTTGTTTTGTGAATCATCTCATAGGTTTACTTTTTTCTTTTTGTATGTTTCCACCACCTTTTATGTTTCTATGTTCTTCTTACCTTCTTTTCTTCTGATTAGTAGGTGATACTTTTCATTTTAGTTATTTTTATTCCTATGCTTCTAACAGAATGTCACTGATACAAAGAACGTGTGGGTTGTGGTTGTGATCATTAAACAAAAAATACAAAAACATAGATTTTCTTATATACAGAGGCAGGTCTAAGAGGAATAGGAGAAATTCCCCAATCCCAATCTTTAAGAATTATCCTCTAATCAAAATATAAGACTATCAGGCTTTCTAAAAAAAATTACATAAAATTTGGTATCAACTAAAAATTATTCCCAAAACACCTCTTCGCATCTGCCCTTGATAATTATATTGTTTGAATAAAATAAAGTTAAAATTACTTAATTCATTCAAAAGGGACAAGTAACATACTGACCTAGAAATGAAATATCACATATGTTTTTTAAGACATATCTTTTTAACTATTAAATATGAAAACTAACATCTATATACATGAATACAAAAATGGAAAACCAAGAATGTGACATAAGACAAAATTTTTAAATTAGTTGTGGAAGGAGGAGAGCGACTAGGCTGACACTGTACTAGTGCTCACAGCACTGCTTGTGGTAGTAGTTTGCAGTACTCGAAAGCACCACCAACATCTGTATTCAACCATATTTGTTTTATCCTTACTACTGACTATGTTTTCAGTGCAGGCTTTGTAAGCCTGTCCGACAGCTCGCATTTACTGGTTACACACCTCAAACAACCACCATTTTTCAAATCTACTAACCTACCAATGCACACACAGTCGGCTTTGCCCTCTGTGTTTGCGGCTAGCACCAAGACATATAGTTCTGCACCACATCAGACCTTATATCTTTGATATCATTTCCCAGTGGTAGAAAGAAATAAGTAATGTAACAGCAGATACCTTGCCCAAAAAATATATATTGATCATTACATTTTTTTGTATCATTAACAAATGACCTTGTCCAAACAATATATATTGATCATTACATTTTTTGTATCATTAACATATGAAGAGCACAGAGGAAAAAGATGAGGCTCCGTAGAACAGCTTTTTGGGATAAATGGCAACAAAACTTTGAAGACTAATAACAATACTCAAATATTATATTTTACACCTAATATTTTATCAGTAAGGAAAGTACTAAAACAACTTACTTTTTAATTAATTTTTATTTTCTTACCTTTAATAGATGATTAAAAAAATTAAATTTTGTTTAAGCATCACAGCAAACAGTTCAATAAAGATGAGAGTCCATAAAGTGTGTTGAAAAAGGATGAGAGTGTGATATAACTTTATTACTGATACTTTAAAACTTAATTAATTTCACTTTTGATTCATTGTTTACTATCTAACTTCTTCGGGCGCCATCTTGTGACAGTACAGAAATACCTATTACCATAATAATGGGATTTAGGAATTTTATATTGTATTTTATTCTGATCATGAATGTTAACAAGGGCTAGGTTAGTTTTTGCCCAAGTCCCAATAAATACGCAGATTCAACAAGAGGGGAGCCAAGTCAAGGTCATCATGGTACGAGCAGAGTTTAACATGTGTAATGGCGGTATAAGTGAAACGAACTAACCATACGAACTTTCATTGGTCCACAAAGCCAGATCGTCATAAATAAACAATGACGGCATGAAAACAAATACGTATTAACCAGGGCGGTGGCTATAAAACAATGGACAATGACGTCAGACGCACGACCACTTACATAACAATTGCGTCTGAATCGCCCCCAGTCTCCAGAACATCATCATGGCGATAACACGTTAAAATTGTGCTGGCCTAAAATAGTCAGCTAAAGTGTTTTATTTGAATCAACAAAATGTAATCACAAGTAAATAGTGTTAACAAGTAATTATAACCACCATGTAAATTCAGTGCAAAGGACAGACGAAAGTTAGAGAGTACAACGTCTGCCCCAGTCGTCTATAGCAATTCAGCGAGCGCACATGCTCAACCATTGCAGTGGGCAGCTTTTGCCATAAAAATGCAGTAATTCTTTTAAAAAATGCAGTAATCATTTAAAAATGTAATCATTAACAATAATGTAGAATCAGTGGACAACCAATATGAGATTTCAGTAATTTCAGTGCACTAAAAGAGACAGAAAGAGGTTCGGCCGAACACCTGCCAGCAAACATGGGAGTCTTCTGAGGAGTCTACGCCGCATCAATTCCAGGAAAGCCCTTCTTAAATTTCTTTTCTAAATTTTAAAATACCAAAAAATGAGCTCTAATCAGGATAAATAACATATGTGTTCAATATTACAGTATGATTGGTTTGAGGGAGATAGTGAAAGTGATCGCTGGCCAACCTTAAATAAGCTATATCTGAGGCGTTGGTTTGTGTTAATTATAGAGTAATTATTCAAGTCAGAGAAATAAATAACAATTTGAAAGTAGCTGCAGTACAGAATTTGAAAAAGAATTATTTTAAAGAAAACAAGAGTATATGCATATAAAATTAAACGCATGGTGAAGGCGGAAATAATGTAGCCGCCATTTTGGAATTTAATAGTCGTTGATGACTCCCATTGTCTATAGCCTATAAACACAAATAACTGAATAAAATCAAATTTGTTATCCTCATGTTGTGTGAATGGTTATTTCAATACCCCGAAAACCTCTGTCTTTTTCGCGTAACGCAACCTTGGACCCGAAAAGCCTAATGTACTTAAAAAAAACTGAGCACGTGTTTTCACCGGATGTGTGGTTTAGATTACACAAATACATAATTATCCATTATATGTTTATTAATTATTTGTTGAGTAAAGGGGGGGACGTTACAGATGGCGCACGAACTGTGGACTTTATATAAAATTAAATTATATAAATAAGTAAAAAGCAGAGGTAGACGGGTAGCGAAATACACGTAACAGTAGAGGTTATCTATGTAGGTTATGTGTGGTATGAAGAGAATTGTATGACAATTAAGACAGAATTTATTACTATCAGTATAACAAAAATGGCAGATAACAACGAAAGTATTAATATAGAAAACACAGCAACAGAATCATTGGTGTTAAACGAACCACAGGCGAACTCAACGCCTGTTATAAATAATAAGGTTTCGTTAGAAGATCTTTTTCAGTTAATGAAAATACAGAATGGTCAATTAAATAATAAATTAAACCAGTTTGATGATAAACTAAACCAGTTTGATGAACAATTTAACGTTATTAAAAAAGAAATTAAGAACCAAAGCTGTCATTATGATAAAAGATTAAGTGAAATAGAGACACGGTTAGACAAAATAGAATCAGAAAATAAGAAAGTAATAGACAAGTTAGAGAGAAACAAAGAGGACAAGGTAAGTAGTAGTGGAAATGACGATAAAATAAATAAAAATATAGTAATAGGAGATAATAGTGTGGAGGTTGGTAGTAATAATGAGGTTTTATGGGGAACAGAATATAATAATAATGGAATGATAGTGTGTTTTGAAGGGTTAAAGAGAGAGAGATGGTGTGATAGTGAGAGATATTGTGAGAGAAAGAGGGAGGTAGAAATTTTTAAGATAAGTAGAGACTATGAAGAGTTTATGGAAAGGTTAGGTGTAGAGATGATATATAATAAATATAGTAAGAACTTACCTTATAATGAAACTGAAGTAGTAGGAGATAATGAGAATAATGACTTTACAAAATACCTAATTATGACTAAGTATACCGAAGGTGACAGGACTATGACCAATCATGACAGGTTAAATGAGTTTGAGGATAATGATGAACATTTGAATTGTATATGTATTTATGATGTTAGTATAAGATATCTAATAATAAACAATGTATATAGTTTTAAGATTCGACTATTATTTGACGATGGAGGGTAAACATTTTATTGTGTTTATAAACATTTAATTATGTGGACAGTGTTTTCAAAATGGACTGTTTAGGACTGATTTACGGTAAACGATTAATTGGTAATTTGGATTGTATATTTTTGTGTATATTAATGTCAATGTATTTGTGTATTTTTGCTGTTGTGTATTTTATGTATTTTTTGTGTGTAAACTATGTACTGTGGAATTTTAAATAATTGATAAGGAATTTAAACAAGTATGAGATTTAGATTCTAATGGTTAATAAATGATTACGCATATGATATATTTGGATATTGAGTTGTTTTAGGATTGTATGACAAGTGATGGATTTTCTAGTGGTATATTAATGAAATGTTGTAAAGAGTTTGGGTAATAGTGATAAATAAGGGCATTGGGAGTTAGTGAAAATAAGAAAGTTGAGATGTTAATAATATATAAAGAGGTGTTAGATATTTTAGGGACACAGTGGTTAGTGATTATATGTAGAGAGGTGAGTAATGTGAATGGTAATTATATTTGTTGTTGATGATGATATTTTGTAGTAAGGATCCGGTGTAAGGAGTGGTCAGCGTGCGACGTGGCAAGGGACCAGCGTGCAGCATTGTGGCAGGCGGAGCAATTTTGGGTTAGAGTGTTTGCCGATATTTGGTGGAGGGCAAATGGTTAGGAATGGATATGGCCAGGTAGGGAACATACATCCTTGTACAAAAATGAGCGGTGCCAGAGGTTTTAAATGGGATTAGTGAAGGGGGTTATTATAGAGATATTGGTGTCATAATATGTTAATGGTTAGAAGCGGTTGTTAGTAGAGAAAGAGGGGTAGTAAGGTTAGATTGACAAATGCCAAAATAAGATAGAGAATAATGAATAATAGAGAGTCACCCAAACTAATAAGGATAAAAGGGTTAGAAAAGGAAAATTCATGGTAGAAAGGTGATGTAACAGAAAGGTGAATAATAAGTTTGAAAATTTTTTTTATAGAATCTAAGAATATAATGAATGTTCACTAATTTAAAAGTTAATAGAAAGTTGAAACCGTAATGTCTTATTAAAGTTTTGGTACAAGTTGTGTAAATATGAATTAAGTAATGTGAATTGTTCAACGTTAGTGTTTAATGTTTAATGTACAATGTTTTATTGTGTTTTTATTATGTTGATGGTACAATAGGCTAGGTGGTTACTGCGAAGTAGTGACGATAATAATGTTAAATGTTATGTTGGTTAGCAAATCTATAGTAATGATTCTGGTATAAAAAGAAAATTAACGTAAAGAAAGTTGAGTAAAGAAAATTAAATAGTTTTGAAGAGTTTGCCATAATAGTCAAATATACTGAAGTTAATTGAAATAAATGAGTAAAGATAGTAGTTGTTGTTTGAGAGTAGAATTTGTTTTATGTTTAGTATAAGGGTATATTTCATTAGGATGAGAGAAGTAAGCTGATATTGACGGGAGTCAGAGAATTTGATAAAAAAAAAAAAATATATATATATATATAGGAGTGTTGAAAAGTAGAAGGATTATCTGTCTAAATCTTATTATAATTTTTTGTGTGTTATTTGGAATTTTATGACTAAAGAAAACCAACGCCTCAAAACACAAACCAATGCATCTAAGGGGAGACATATCAGTTGCGGATATGTAGATAAATAAGGCCACTATTTTAAAATTTTGTATTACATGTTTCAGAGTTTCGTAGTGTTGTGACCGTGGTCCTGCACTGGTCGGAGCGTCAGAACAGGAGCGTTCAGTGCCTCATGGCCTTATGGTGTAGGGATCTCTCCGGAGAAGTCCAGTAAGGTCAGACAGGTACGATCAACACTATAGGACCAAGGGTAAGTGATTGAAATTTTTTATATATTAACAGTACAGGGGGTTGTAGCAACATATCTGGACTGATCCTTTTAGAAACGTACGAATGAGTCAATGAAAGTTTTTGTGTCTCGACACCAAACCTTTCATTGAGGGGTTTTTGTGACAGTACAGAAATACCTATTACCATAATAATGGGATTTAGGAATTTTATATTGTATTTTATTCTGATCATGAATGTTAACAAGGGCTAGGTTAGTTTTTGCCCAAGTCCCAATAAATACGCAGATTCAACAAGAGGGGAGCCAAGTCAAGGTCATCATGGTACGAGCAGAGTTTAACATGTGTAATGGCGGTATAAGTGAAACGAACTAACCATACGAACTTTCATTGGTCCACAAAGCCAGATCGTCATAAATAAACAATGACGGCATGAAAACAAATACGTATTAACCAGGGCGGTGGCTATAAAACAATGGACAATGACGTCAGACGCACGACCACTTACATAACAATTGCGTCTGAATCGCCCCCAGTCTCCAGAACATCATCATGGCGATAACACGTTAAAATTGTGCTGGCCTAAAATAGTCAGCTAAAGTGTTTTATTTGAATCAACAAAATGTAATCACAAGTAATTATAACCACCATGTAAATTCAGTGCAAAGGACAGACGAAAGTTAGAGAGTACAACGTCTGCCCCAGTCGTCTATAGCAATTCAGCGAGCACACATGCTCAACCAGTGCAGTGGGCAGCTTTTGCCATAAAAATGCAGTAATTCTTTTAAAAAATGCAGTAATCATTTAAAAATGTAATCATTAACAATAATGTAGAATCAGTGGACAACCAATACGAGATTTCAGTAATTTCAGTGCACTAAAAGAGACAGAAAGAGGTTCGGCCGAACACCTGCCAGCCAACATGGGAGTCTTCTGAGGAGTCTACGCCGCATCAATTCCAGGAAAGCCCTTCTTAAATTTCTTTTCTAAATTTTAAAATACCAAAAAATGAGCTCTAATCAGGATAAATAACATATGTGTTCAATATTACAGTATGATTGGTTTGAGGGAGATAGTGAAAGTGATCGCTGGCCAACCTTAAATAAGCTATATCTGAGGCGTTGGTTTGTGTTAATTATAGAGTAATTATTCAAGTCAGAGAAATAAATAACAATTTGAAAGTAGCTGCAGTACAGAATTTGAAAAAGAATTATTTTAAAGAAAACAAGAGTATATGCATATAAAATTAAACGCATGGTGAAGGCGGAAATAATGTAGCCGCCATTTTGGAATTTAATAGTCGTTGATGACTCCCATTGTCTATAGCCTATAAACACAAATAACTGAATAAAATCAAATTTGTTATCCTCATGTTGTGTGAATGGTTATTTCAATACCCCGAAAACCTCTGTCTTTTTCGCTTAACGCAACCTTGGACCCGAAAAGCCTAATGTACTTAAAAAAAACTGAGCACGTGTTTTCACCGGATGTGTGGTTTAGATTACACAAATACATAATTATCCATTATATGTTTATTAATTATTTGTTGAGTAAAGGGGGGGACGTTACAGATGGCGCACGAACTGTGGACTTTATATAAAATTAAATTATATAAATAAGTAAAAAGCAGAGGTAGACGGGTAGCGAAATACACGTAACAGTAGAGGTTATCTATGTAGGTTATGTGTGGTATGAAGAGAATTGTATGACAATTAAGACAGAATTTATTACTATCAGTATAACAAAAATGGCAGATAACAACGAAAGTATTAATATAGAAAACACAGCAACAGAATCATTGGTGTTAAACGAACCACAGGCGAACTCAACGCCTGTTATAAATAATAAGGTTTCGTTAGAAGATCTTTTTCAGTTAATGAAAATACAGAATGGTCAATTAAATAATAAATTAAACCAGTTTGATGATAAACTAAACCAGTTTGATGAACAATTTAACGTTATTAAAAAAGAAATTAAGAACCAAAGCTGTCATTATGATAAAAGATTAAGTGAAATAGAGACACGGTTAGACAAAATAGAATCAGAAAATAAGAAAGTAATAGACAAGTTAGAGAGAAACAAAGAGGACAAGGTAAGTAGTAGTGGAAATGACGATAAAATAAATAAAAATATAGTAATAGGAGATAATAGTGTGGAGGTTGGTAGTAATAATGAGGTTTTATGGGGAATAGAATATAATAATAATGGAATGATAGTGTGTTTTGAAGGGTTAAAGAGAGAGAGATGGTGTGATAGTGAGAGATATTGTGAGAGAAAGAGGGAGGTAGAAATTTTTAAGATAAGTAGAGACTATGAAGAGTTTATGGAAAGGTTAGGTGTAGAGATGATATATAATAAATATAGTAAGAACTTACCTTATAATGAAACTGAAGTAGTAGGAGATAATGAGAATAATGACTTTACAAAATACCTAATTATGACTAAGTATACCGAAGGTGACAGGACTATGACCAATCATGACAGGTTAAATGAGTTTGAGGATAATGATGAACATTTGAATTGTATATGTATTTATGATGTTAGTATAAGATATCTAATAATAAACAATGTATATAGTTTTAAGATTCGACTATTATTTGACGATGGAGGGTAAACATTTTATTGTGTTTATAAACATTTAATTATGTGGACAGTGTTTTCAAAATGGACTGTTTAGGACTGATTTACGGTAAACGATTAATTGGTAATTTGGATTGTATATTTTTGTGTATATTAATGTCAATGTATTTGTGTATTTTTGCTGTTGTGCATTTTATGTATTTTTTGTGTGTAAACTATGTACTGTGGAATTTTAAATAATTGATAAGGAATTTAAACAAGTATGAGATTTAGATTCTAATGGTTAATAAATGATTACGCATATGATATATTTGGATATTGAGTTGTTTTAGGATTGTATGACAAGTGATGGATTTTCTAGTGGTATATTAATGAAATGTTGTAAAGAGTTTGGGTAATAGTGATAAATAAGGGCATTGGGAGTTAGTGAAAATAAGAAAGTTGAGATGTTAATAATATATAAAGAGGTGTTAGATATTTTAGGGACACAGTGGTTAGTGATTATATGTAGAGAGGTGAGTAATGTGAATGGTAATTATATTTGTTGTTGATGATGATATTTTGCAGTAAGGATCCGGTGTAAGGAGTGGTCAGCGTGCGACGTGGCAAGGGACCAGCGTGCAGCATTGTGGCAGGCGGAGCAATTTTGGGTTAGAGTGTTTGCCGATATTTGGTGGAGGGCAAATGGTTAGGAATGGATATGGCCAGGTAGGGAACATACATCCTTGTACAAAAATGAGCGGTGCCAGAGGTTTTAAATGGGATTAGTGAAGGGGGTTATTATAGAGATATTGGTGTCATAATATGTTAATGGTTAGAAGCGGTTGTTAGTAGAGAAAGAGGGGTAGTAAGGTTAGATTGACAAATGCCAAAATAAGATAGAGAATAATGAATAATAGAGAGTCACCCAAACTAATAAGGATAAAAGGGTTAGAAAAGGAAAATTCATGGTAGAAAGGTGATGTAACAGAAAGGTGAATAATAAGTTTGAAAATTTTTTTTTATAGAATCTAAGAATATAATGAATGTTCACTAATTTAAAAGTTAATAGAAAGTTGAAACCGTAATGTCTTATTAAAGTTTTGGTACAAGTTGTGTAAATATGAATTAAGTAATGTGAATTGTTCAACGTTAGTGTTTAATGTTTAATGTACAATGTTTTATTGTGTTTTTATTATGTTGATGGTACAATAGGCTAGGTGGTTACTGCGAAGTAGTGACGATAATAATGTTAAATGTTATGTTGGTTAGCAAATCTATAGTAATGATTCTGGTATAAAAAGAAAATTAACGTAAAGAAAATTAAATAGTTTTGAAGAGTTTGCCATAATAGTCAAATATACTGAAGTTAATTGAAATAAATGAGTAAAGATAGTAGTTGTTGTTTGAGAGTAGAATTTGTTTTATGTTTAGTATAAGGGTATATTTCATTAGGATGAGAGAAGTAAGCTGATATTGACGGGAGTCAGAGAATTTGATAAAAAAAAAAAAAAAAAAAAAAAATATATATATATAGGAGTGTTGAAAAGTAGAAGGATTATCTGTCTAAATCTTATTATAATTTTTTGTGTGTTATTTAGAATTTTATGAGTAAAGAAAACCAACGCCTCAAAACACAAACCAATGCATCTAAGGGGAGACATATCAGTTGCGGATATGTAGATAAATAAGGCCACTATTTTAAAATTTTTTATTACATGTTTCAGAGTTTCGTAGTGTTGTGACCGTGGTCCTGCACTGGTCGGAGCGTCAGAACAGGAGCGTTCAGTGCCTCATGGCCTTATGGTGTAGGGATCTCTCCGGAGAAGTCCAGTAAGGTCAGACGGGTACGATCAACACTATAGGACCAAGGGTAAGTGATTGAAATTTTTTATATATTAACACTACAGGGGGTTGTAGCAACATATCTGGACTGATCCTTTCAGAAACGTATGAATGAGTCAATGAAAGTTTTTGTGTCTCGACACCAAACCTTTCATTGAGGGGTTTTTGTGACAGTACAGAAATACCTATTACCATAATAATGGGATTTAGGAATTTTATATTGTATTTTATTCTGATCATGAATGTTAACAAGGGCTAGGTTAGTTTTTGCCCAAGTCCCAATAAATACGCAGATTCAACAAGAGGGGAGCCAAGTCAAGGTCATCATGGTACGAGCAGAGTTTAACATGTGTAATGGCGGTATAAGTGAAACGAACTAACCATACGAACTTTCATTGGTCCACAAAGCCAGATCATCATAAATAAACAATGACGGCATGAAAACAAATACGTAACCAGGGCGGTGGCTATAAAACAATGGACAATGACGTCAGACGCACGACCACTTACATAACAATTGCGTCTGAATCGCCCCCAGTCTCCAGAACATCATCATGGCGATAACACGTTAAAATTGTGCTGGCCTAAAATAGTCAGCTAAAGTGTTTTATTTGAATCAACAAAATGTAATCACAAGTAAATAGTGTTAACAAGTAATTATAACCACCATGTAAATTCAGTGCAAAGGACAGACGAAAGTTAGAGAGTACAACGTCTGCCCCAGTCGTCTATAGCAATTCAGCGAGCACACATGCTCAACCAGTGCAGTGGGCAGCTTTTGCCGTAAAAATGCAGTAATTGTTTTAAAAAATGCAGTAATCATTTAAAAATGTAATCATTAACAATAATGTAGAATCAGTGGACAACCAATATGAGATTTCAGGAAATTCAGTGCACTAAAAGAGACAGAAAGAGGTTCGGCCGAACACCTGCCAGCCAACATGGGAGTCTTCTGAGGAGTCTATGCCGCATCAATTCCAGGAAAGCCCTTCTTAAATTTCTTTTCTAAATTTTAAAATACCAAAAAATGAGTTCTTATCAGAATAAATAACATATGTGTTCAATATTACAGTATGATTGGTTTGAGGGAGAGAGTGAAAGTGATCGTTGGCCAACCTTAAATAAGCTATATCTGAGGCGTTGGTTTGTGTTAATTATAGAGTAATTATTCAAGTCAGAGAAATAAATAACAATTTGAAAGTAACTGCAGTACATAATTTGAAAAAGAATTATTTTAAAGAAAACAAGAGTATATGCATATAGAAATAAACGCATGGTGAAGGCGGAAATAATGTAGCCGCCATTTTGGAATTTAATAGTCGTTGATGACTCCCATTGTCTATAGCCTATAAACACAAATAACTGAATAAAATCAAATTTGTTATCCTCATGTTGTGTGAATGGTTATTTCAATACCCCGAAAACCTCTGTCTTTTTCGCTTAACGCAACCTTGGACCCGAAAAGCCTAATGTACTTAAAAAAAACTGAGCACGTGTTTTCACCGGATGTGTGGTTTAGATTACACAAATACATAATTATCCATTATATGTTTATTAATTATTAGTAGAAGAAAGGGGGAGAAGTTACAATCTTGCCTTAGTACCAATTGCAAGAAAAATATATGTACTTACCAATTTCGGGCCAGATTCTTTTCGGCGAACTCGAAAAGCAGAAATGGTTGTCGAAATAAAGAAAGCTTTACTTGTTCCCCATGATTTAAATTTTATTGGTTACTAAAGTATTTCAATTTCATCATAAACAAATTATCCTTTTCTCTCTCTTACATTTTAACTTCAGTAATTTGCAAAAAAAATTAATTCCAAATAAAACAATTAGCTACAATCTTAATTTTATATATGTATATAACGGAAACCAGCGCTTACACACACACACACACACACACACACACACACACACACACACACACACACACACACACACACACACACACACACACACACACACACACACAGAGTTTCCTATTCCCTTAGAGATCTCATTTTTGTTTTTTAAAGGTTTAGAAAATTAATTACATTAAAAATTTTGATTTAACCCTTGTTAAATTTTTGGTACATTTTTTGTTACTTAGCTGTTCACGTTTTAGTCCAGAAGACGTCACTTGGATCTACACGCACATATTTTATTTTAACTGTTCACTCGTTTTATATCTCCGAAACTGTTATTTCATAACAAAAAACTGTTCATTTTACGTTATTTAGGTATGAATTCAATTTTATGTCAACTTTAAAAACTGTTATTTACATTTTCTGTTTTGCGGGTGTGACGAAAACTTCGCCTGGTCGGCGGACGCGCTAACTGTTTGCATCCGTAGCTGTTAGATGTTCCTTGCCGACTGACTAGACGAACGGCACTATTTTGTGTAGTTGCCGCGGTTGTTTACCAAGTTTTCATTGTCTTCAGCTCTGTTATCACTACGCCAGAAGTAGGGTCGCCTGACACTCCTGAATTCCAAAGCTGGGATCGTCTCTGACGTAAGATCATCTGATGTTCTTATATAATCTATTACACAATTTGTTAAGTCACTGGAGCTGACCTTGACACATTTTCGCTTGTTTGTCTTACTACGTCTTTATAATGCATGAAGAATATTTAAAATCACTCCTGCCAATTCCGTTACCAATAAAATTTACCTTTATTCTCAATTTATGTTTATGTCTCCCAAATTATTATTATATAATACAATTTCCTTTTTTATTAAACACAAATTTATTTATTACCTCAGGTAGGCCAAAATGTCCCGTTACAATACCCCCTCAATGAGAGGTTTTATGCCGAAGCATAAAAACTCTCATTGATACACTCATACTTGCTAAAGGGATCAGCCAGGATACGTCGCCACAACCCCCTTTACGGTTTACAAACAAAAAATATAATTAACTCACCCTTGGTCCAGTGACTGTGACCGCACCTGAATGACCTTACTGGACTTCTCTCGCGAGATCCCAACACCATAAAGTCAGCCAGGTACTTAACGCCCCTGCTCTGACGCGCTGGCCAGCTCAGGACCGCCGCCACAGCATCACCAAACACTGAAACAACAAACCAAAATATCAACTAGTGGCCTTGTACAATACTATATCCCTAACTGATCTGTTTCCCCTTAGCGGTGCTGGTTTGCGTTAAGAAGCACTGGTTTTTCCTCTTAACCTCTAACATATATATGAACTCATAACCTAACATGATACATATTTTAAATCTCATTCTATCTACTTCCTCTTGTTAACTTTTATCCCAAAATTCAAAATACATTCCTCTGATTCTATCAGAATTTAAATAAACACTTCCCATTACCATATTACACATCTCTCTCATCCCCAATTTGCATCTAAAATCTTTAAATTCATAAAAGTCTCTTAAACACTAACAAACATAATACAACATAATAAAACATAGTATATTCATGATTCACATTGTTATTATTATCTTAAAATAAACAATTCGCATTTACGTTTGACCAAAATTTACACACTTTACATCTAAAATTTGCATATAAAATTACTTTTTAATCTCAATTGAACTTTTATTAATTCATTTCAAAAAAAAAAAAAAAAATTTTTTTCAACCTTCATTTTACATAACATTTCATTTATTATTCCATTTTTTAATTTGGGCGATTCTCAGTTATTCATAACAATTCACTTTATCAAGTTGGCATTTACCTATAATCTTACCCCTTTTATGACTCTAACACAGACTAACAGATTCTTTAACTAGTATGACACCCATCTACCAAAACATCTACCAACCATTCTCTACCTCTAACTTACTACTCTACTTCATTTCCCATCATTCTACCCTTATAACAAAATACTCTCTACCCCTTTGTACTCAGGATGTGTGTTACCCTCCCAATGCTCATTCCCTCATTTGGTTCCTGGACCCTCCCTAGGTAACCCTTTCCGGCGCATAACGGTTCACCTCCCGCCACAACGCTTTTCGTTGAGGACTCCTTATCACACCACCCCCTTACAAAATTCCACTATCAACGAATTACTCTCCTATTACCTCACTTTCATATTCTACAAAATATCTCCATTTCATTTATTAACTCAATATATCAATCATTATTCTACATATTTCCCCATAGCTACTGTGTCACTATCAATATTCAAATTCTACATTACTTGTATTTCACCTCTTATTCTCTCTAACACCCATCTATACTCAACTTGGACTGACTCAAATGTCTTACTTAAACAATTACCATCACCCAACTTCTATCTTTTACAACCCATTGAAAATTTTAATTATCTCAAATTTATTTCATTATTTATTTAAAATCTTTAAACACATTGAAAACTTATTCTATAAAATATTATTACATTTTTATAATCCTTATCCCTAACATACTACATGCAATTAATACAATAAGACATAATAAACACAATATAGGAAACATCTAGTGCACCCATTTCTCAAATCAAAACAAAATTTAGTCAGCTCAGTAGCGAGTCATCATTATTAAGTTACAACAAATTTTTAATTCGTTACTCCCCGGAGTAACCTCCCTTTCCACACACACTATGACCCCCCCGGACTGTGGCGTCCAGTTGCGTCCACAAGGACTGAAGTTTTGGAGGAATTTTGTCATCTCCTTGTCCTTGCTTCTCCGTTACATTTTTTTTTTTTTAAACTAGATATCATCATATCTAAAAGTTACAGATTTACACACCCTTAATGCGGGTCTATCACCTGGTTAACTGTTCCCACACGAATAGAGTGATAGCCGCTGTTCCATAGTTCCGGGGATTTCCCCTAATTCAACCCCCATTAATTTCAAATCTATACCAATTTCAAGCCAACTATGGTCAGTTTTACAATTGCTGGCCACAGCTGGCTGTCGTCCAAAACCACGATTAGTGCTGGTAAGGCAGTAATCGCCCGAAAAGGCGGGGAAATCATCTTTCATTTCAGGCATGTTATACTTCATCTTTATGATACACTGCATGGCAATAAATCAACATATAATATAAAATTATATAACAAGTTGTGCAGTGTATATTACGCCAGTTTGGCCTCCGATGATGGTAACATCCCTTGATGTTACCACCAACACTCATCGCTATCTGCAGTGGCACATGCCACCACTGCAATAGCATAACTAATAACTAACTTCACCCTTCTACTGCTGCAGTCTCTACTTTCCATAAGTACTTCACTTCGATTAACACCACACAACCCCCCAAAATTACCCACACATCTTGTATAATATAACATAATACATATTTACCTTGAACATTGACATTTTTACATTACTAAACCATTCTCCTTTAAATAATTTTTATAGAAAATTATAAACATTACCATCTGAAATCTTCATCATCATTTAATTATTTATCCCTTACTACAATTAGATTCCTCAAAATTTTCAAATTTATTATTAACTTTTATTTTAACAATCATGTTATTCTCCAAACTAAACACAATTTAACATTTATTTATTTATTAATTATTATCAAAGTTGAATCTCATAAAATAATTTAAATTCATCATCAAAATTCAATTATATAACATTTTAAATCAATCAAAATATTTTAAACATCTCGAATTATTTAAATTCCATCAATTATTCCAGAACACAACATATTTCAATTATTTTCAAAACAATTACAATTCATTAATTACTTTCCTAATTATTCTTGTTATTTATTTGGTCTACCAAAATATTATTATTATTATTAGTACCAATTTCTACTACACACACACGTTGTTGGCATTACATACTTGTTACAACATAGACATAATAAATTTCACTATTAATTTATTTACAAATTATTCGTCATTATTGTTCAGTTTTCCACACTTCATTTTCTAAGTTAGCAAGGTCATTACCATAAATTAAAATATTTAAAAATGTCCATACACTGATTTTTAATTCAACCTCCATCATCATGCAGATATCTAACATATTTATAACATACATCATTGTTATACACATACAATTTGTTATTATTATTATGACCATTATCGACATAATATTTGACACCATTCTTATCTATCAATTCATAAAACCTGTCTACATTAGTGATTTTAGTTCTGTCTCCATCAGTAGTTTTATTCAATATAAATTCAGTTATTTTATCATCATATTCTTCTACTACATTCCTTAAAACATCAGGTAAGTTTTTATCATTTGCAAAGATATTATCAAAATATTCATTTATCTCTCTTTTAGCAGGTAAGCATTTCATATCATATATCTCCTTCAACTCTAACCTCTCTTTCAACTCATTATAATTTCTCTTTAACTGAAATAATTCTATCTCTCTATCAATACACAACTCTCTATCTAAATATCTCTCATCACACCACCATATCACACTTTCTCTACCATCCCACACAGAGGGCACTAACTCATAAAAATTCGGGGAATAACTCAAAGACCTCATGTCTTCCAATAATAAGGGACTCTTTCCCTTCAACAACAACATTGGTAAACACCTTGGTTCACAATAAACCTGGGGAAAATTTACCCTCTGCCATCCTTGTACCTCTATACTATCTTTCCACTTTCTCTCTGACTCATAAACACACATTAACATTCCATTATTACATTCGAAAACTTCATCAGTACTCTCAATATTTACCCCATTATTCTTTAACATCATATTTTCACTCATATTATCATAATTCTCACTCCTACTTACCTCAGAATTGTAACTAGCATCATTATCATCACTATTCAATACTTTACTATCTAACACTACCTCTTCTACTATTTTGTCATCATTAATATTTGTCATAACTATAACATTGTCACCTAACTTCTTGTTTATTATCTGATTTAATTTACTTTCAATCTGTTCCCCTACTGACTTTACCATTTTCTCAACACTCTGTTCTAATCTGTTAAAGTTAGTTTCTATTATTTCATTAGTTTGGTCTAAATGCTTATTAATTTCATTCATATTGTAACATGCCATAAGGTAGTGAAGATACATTGATAATTAATTATAAAACAAAGAAGCTGAAGACAAGAATAAAGGTCAAGAACTTATAAACTCAGAGATTAATGACAAAATGACAAACGACTAATAAACTGACGATGACTTGACTCAATAGATTGGATAAATACAAGAAGAACAATGGAACAAGGAAGAAGGAACCAAGAAACAAATGTAATCAAGAAACTGATAACGAACATTGTATTCCCCTAATAATGACCAATAAATGTATGTAAACAAATGCACTAATGTAATTAGAGTATAGATGAGGTGTACCTAGGGTAATAATGACAAATAAGATAGTAATGTTATGTATATTTTATTAATGAAGGAATGTACTTATAAATATAAGATAGGGAGTTAATAATAAACACACCCAAATGAATAGTGATAAATATAATCAAAACCAGTAAACAATACCCTGAGGCAAATAAAGGCCACAGTTAATAACCAAAAGTGATCATTAGCGAAGGGAAAATAAAATAAATACTTATAACCAGTAACCCCATGATGATGTTAACATAAATAAACAACATAGTGAATAATATCAAGTGAGTGGAATAAAGAGTGTAGTAATACAAAAGTGGTGATATGCAGTTATAGCATGTTACATATAAAAGTGAAAGTGAATAAATAAAAAACCTTCTATGAAGGAAAAAGTGTAGTGGGTGAACATAAAAGGGTATTTTAGTTAGTAGACTGTATTAGAATAACTGAAAGACCTGTGATAAACTTTGTGCTAGTGTGATGGTACAATTCTGGTACAATCCTAAATTTATAAAAATATGGTCCAAAAGACCATAATTATTGTATTTATTTATTTTAACAATTATCTGGTAATAAATTTTGTAATATTTCATAATCCCAAGTAAGATGAACTCATTATACTGTGATTAAGTTAAGCAATAGTTAATAAGAATTATAAAATAAGATAGAAATTAAGTCATTGGAATGAAAGGTAAACAAGAAAGATAGACACTGTTTTCTAGTGAAGGAATGAGGGAGCAGAGTATATTGTGTAAAGTACAGTTTAATAGTAGTATAATAAGAGTTTTGTTGTCGTTTAACAAACCAATATAAGGTAATGAATTATAAGTTAAAACAAATAGTAGTAAGAAACAGAAAGGTAGTTAGAAGTTTATTTCAGGCTTGCACCTGGCAAGAAGGTGTTTATTGTTACAATAAGAGGTGTAGTTAGAATCACCAATGTTTATTATTTGTTTCTATTAAAAAACTGTTTTAATGTACCATATAAAAAGGTAAGGAGTTACAAAGAATGTTAGATAGTAGTATAGGAAAATCTAGGCTCTAGGCCTAACAGTTAATGAAGAATTTTGTAAATTTGAGAACAAACAATAGCCCAATATCAAAGCAGAATATACCAAATGTTCAAACAAGTTAAGTAGGTATGCCTAATACCAAAATGTATAAATAACATCCAGTTTTAGATAAAATATATATGAAAAATAAATAAGAAAAATAACAAAAATGTGATTAGCTACTCAAAAGTAACCATGAGGGGTATCAAAATGATCCTTATCAAAAATTATGAACAATGGTATTCATGTAATAAACATAGCTATTAATATAAGAAAGAAATCTTAATTTGAAGGTATGTTATAGATTTAAACTACAATAAAACGTTAGAATATAACAATGACATAAATTAACGACCAATGAGAATTAGCATAATTTAATAGATAACCATAGCAACCGAAATTTATTGCCAAAAAACCGTTGGAATGTTTATTTAATCCATTATTGACCGACGCGGAGGGCGGATGTATGCAGCTCTCAACCCAAATTTTATCATAAATAAGTAAATTTTGACTGAAATCAGAAGGAAGAAAGATAGCAATAGCCACCTATGGAACACCTGATAATCTAATTATTATTAAAATATTCATAAAATAAAATTATCAGTGGAAATTAAGAAGACTTCAAGAATCATAGCTGACGACTCATCCCGAAGGAAGACAAGGAGTGACCTACTTCAACCCAAGAAAACGAACGACTGCGGAATGAGAGAGAAGCCGAACTTTATGGAAAAACCGTCTGAACGAGATTGATGAACAGCCGAAGAGGAGAAGACGACCAGATCCATCCGGAAGAAGTAGACGAGCATCGAGGAAGCCCCAACGAGAACCGATGAGTATAAAACAATAATCTCACTAAAAACGAATTCCCAATTTTTCTATCCATAATAACAAATCACAATTTTCACTTCACTGATCACTATTTTGAACAAGAATTGAAAGTATTTATAATATCACTATTATTGAACTTTAATCAATTAATAACCATTTAAACTGATCTATAATAATTTATTAATAAAAATAACTTGTTGTCAAAATCCTAACCAAAACTATACTAACTCTCATTGATGATTACTTACTTGGATGTATTAATGTATTAAATATTGTGTACCTAGTTTTAAGAAATATTATAAATTTGTGCATTTTAGCCGGTAATCCAAAACTCTTGTAGTCAAAAGGACTTCTTAACACGCCCTGTGAAAAATTTTATTGTAAACAAACGTTATTCGCCAAGCGGCGTGTACATAATACAAACAACTGAGCATGCCAACTGAGCAATTGTAAAAGCCGGTACTAATATAAAATAATGTACTACTAAATAATTGAAAATTATTAAAGGGTTAATAAATCTTATTGTTCTGCAACGCTGTATGTTTGATTCGTACAAAATAAGCTAATACATAGAAAATTATTGAAGTGAAACCAACAAAACACCACAGTTAGCGAAGTCGACACTGCAAGACAGCGTGCGCCAATCAGGTGGCGAGGCGGCAATATTCAAACCGAACGCCGAGAGATACGGTTTGCCTGTAAGTGGTAAGAAAAAGTATAACTCGACTCG